>VMDR010001869.1:0-60046 GCA_007922815.1 Macrotus californicus | reverse complement strand
CTGGGCCTGGGTCAGGAGCTGCCCAAGGGTCTGGCTGGGCAGCCACACACCAGGACTGAAGGGGCCCAGCCCAGCCTGCGGACCCTCACTGGGGGCCAGCCCCATGAGGCTGGAGGTGGTGGTATCCCTGTGTGGGTCCCCTGCATGTCCCTGGGGCTGGGCAGCTCGATGGGGCCATTGCAGCCACTGGCTGAGGGACATTTGTGCCCTCTTGTTTCTTGTACTTCACCTGAGTTCCGGGCCCTCCCAGACCCTCAATGAGGAGCTTTGGGGCCGGAGAGGCCAGCCTGGCTTAAAGGAGGGGCGTAGCTGACAATGCAGGGCGCAGAGCTCCCCCTAGGCCTGACTCCTCCTGAGGTTGATTTCAGAAGAGCAGTCCCAGCTCCAGAAGTTTCCGGGAAGGGGCCTGGTGTGGGCTGGGAGGTAGGTGGCCAGGCTGAGTGAGAGGCTGGGGGCTACCAAAGGAAAAGGCAGAGGGGGAGGCGGGCTGGCCTTGAGCCTGGCTCCCGGGTCTGCTGCTAGGGGGAAATGCAGGCTCCGGGGCAGGGGCAGTGTTCTCTGCTGGCTGAGAGGCCATGGGGTGGCTCCCTCGGCCAGTCACCCCCATACCAACCCTGTGATTACTTGATCGGGTTTCCCACTGCAAACCCCAGGCTCCGCGTGGTTTCTCCAGAGTCATAGGATCTGGCCAGGTCTGTCCTTGTCCTGGCCAGGGGGTGGGGGCCCCTGGCGGGGGGCTGCCTCTCTCCTGCTTTTCCAGAGGCCAAGGGGTCAGAGTCAGTCACCACCTCCAGCAGCCAGCCAAGGTAGGACTCCTGGACTCAGCCTCACCCCAGGAGCCCCCAGCACACAGGGGGCCGCCGTCTGAGGCCTCCTCCAGCCAGGGCGTGCCCTCAAGCCCCACAGGCCCCAGGCCTGCCTGCAGCTGGCCCTGAGCCATCTGAGCGAGGGGGTCATTGTGCAGGGAGACACAAGCGGCCAGGCTGTGTACTCACAGCTCTTTCCCAGGCAAGATCCTAGGGACAGACGGGGCTGCCCTGGGGGCCTGACAGGCTTGGAGGGCCCCCCATGGCACCCCTCACCCCCACCCCCGTGCCTGCTGAGACGCGCACCCGCAGTGTGCTGCGTGGGTCCCCCAGGCCTGCCTGGCTCCTGGCTCCCCGCCACCTGCCCCGGGGGTGCCCGGCCGGAGGGTGGCTGTCAGTGTTTCGCCACCGACTGGAGAGGCCACTGTGACCCTGGAGCGGTAGCAGGGGGGGCCCACAGGCTGCCTGAGTCTGGTTCGGCCACATTTTTTCTCTCGGGAGACAGGCCTGTCGCTTCCTCTGGAGAAGATGTTTACTTTTCTCAAGCCTGGGCCCTTGTGGTGTGTGTGCATGTGTGTGCATGTGTGCATGCACACACGTATGCACCCCTGCACAAGGGTCCCAGATGGCACGTGGGGCTTGGGCCCAAACCAGCAATTAGTTTGAACAGAGGCTCAGAGAGGGGGTGCCCAGTGCCGGTCAGGACCCCCACCGCAGGCCCCCAGCACCTGGGCCGGCAGCTGCCCCAGACAGGCAGGCGGTGGGGGGGGGGGGCAGGGTGAGATAGAGGGCAGGTCTCTGCCCCACATGCTCGCTCTGGCCCTGTGGCCATGGCCGCTCTCCCACAAGGTGCCTCCGTTTCCTCGGTTGGATGAGGTGATGCTTATACCTTCTTCTTGTCATTTACTCTGGGCCCAGTGTCAGGGGGCAGCTATTGACTAGGAGCTCCACCTGCGGACAGGCTCCTCTCTGACGCCGTGGGAGTCCCTGGTCTCAGGGCCCAGGAATACTTGGTGAGAAAGGGGTAAGATGCTGAACCCTCTTGGGGCGCTGGTGGAGGTCAGGGGGCACCTGTGTGATCCCAGAACCGGGGGTTCCAGGAGGAAAAGAGGGTGACTTTGGGGACCCAGGGGCCTGGAGCTGAGCTTGGGAAAACACAGGTGGGCTGCTGTTGGGGTAGGTGGGGGAGGTTAAAACCAGGGCCTGGAGGTGGGTGTGGGGCCAGCCCTGCAATTACGGCTGTCGGAGACTGGGGGACCCTGGACGCGCCCAGCCTCACAGAGGAGCCTGCACATGGTTGTCTCCAGTGGAGACCACCTTAGACCCCCTGGGGCTGGGGCCCTCCCCAGGTCAGCCCCGGCCGGGGAGGAGTGTGAGAGGTCTCTCCCTCCACACGCCTGCCTCCGCGGGGTGCCGTCTGCCCGGGTGCAACGCGCGCGCGCCTCCTGCCCGCCGCCCCTCGGCTCAACCCGGGCGGAGGAGCCCTGGCCCCAGGCCTGGCCCTGCCCGGGGGAATTCCGGTCTCGCGGAGCCGCGGGGCGGCGGGACGGGTCCCGGGTGGGCGGGCAGGCGAGGCGGCCGCGGAAGGGGCGCCCCGGGCGCCGCTCAAAGGGCCGCTAATGTTCGCTAATCCCAGCCTTTCAGGCGGCCAGGCCGGGCTGTTGGCCCAACAACAGGCGTGTGAAAGGGGAGCGCGGGGCGCGGGGGGGCCGCTGCCCCCGCCGCCCCGCCCCCGACCCCGCGGCCTCCCGCGCGGACCCCGAGCCTCGGGACGCTGCTCAGGTGCCGCGAGCGCTGGCTCGTGCGCGCCCGGAGGCGGAGGCGGACGCGGACGCGAGAGCTCAGTCCGGCCCAGCGAGGGGAGACCCGGCTGGGGGGCGGTCTGCGCCCCCGGGCTGGTGGCGGTTCCCAGGCCCGGGAGGGGCGCGGCGCTCACGTCGCAGACGGGCCAGGCCCCTCCGGAGCGTGACCCCAGCACCGCCCCTGGCCCGGCCCCAGCGCCTCGTTAGGTATTTAATTAAGGAGCCGCAGGGATTTGCATAATCTCCGAGCCGCTGGGAAGCCCGGGGCAGACTGGAGAACAGGGCGGGGGAGGAGCCGGCTCAGCAAGCACTTGGGCTGGGGTCTCCTGGTCCCGGGACGAGCCAGGCGCAGGAAGGACCCTTCTGTGTCGCAGCGGCCTGGAATTCCCCAACGGAGCCGGAGGGTCCCTCCCCCTCCCCAGCTGCTTGGAGCTGTGGACTCAGCTGGGCCTGGGCCCCCAGGTGTGGGGAGGAGCTCCCCCGGAGGGGCCGGGGGCACCCCTTCCGGCAAACAGTGAGTGCAAACATTCCAGCCCAGCCCAGCCCTGGGGAGCACCAGGCCCTGCCCCTGCTCGCAGGTCCTGTGGAGAACGACCCCCATCCCCTGTGGCAGCAGGGTCACCCGCAAGGGCACAGCAACAGGAGAGGCAGCCCACCCACGCACCCACCCAGGGCACTTCTCCCCAGTCACAGTGTCTGACTGGGTGAGGGCATTCACCAGGCTCCTACCCCCAACCCCTCGCCCCACACCCTGGTTCTGGCCCAAGCTTCTGTGCTGACCACCACGTGGTGGTTCCAAGTCATATGTCCTTGGCCCTTGGACCCTGGAGTGGAGGTTAGAGAGGGGCCTCTGGGTGGGGGGGAAGGGTGGTCTGGAAGGCTTATGCTGCAGGTGGGGGTAGGGAGTAGCCTGCCCCCCTCCCCAATTCGGAAACCCTCTGACGGTACAGCAGTCCAGGGCTGAGGCTGAGGCCTCAGTCAGCTGGGTCAAGAAAGGTGGCATCTCAGGGCAAGGGCATGACATCTGGCTTTGGGAGCAGAGCCAGGGTCCCTCCCAGGGGTCCTCTGGGTCCTGGTCGCAGCTTGAGCAGCCCCTCCCGGCTCCTGGCACCTGCCTGCCCCCCAGACCCGCAGCAGCCTCCCAAGGGCCCTGTGGCCCTCACAGGGGCAGGGCCTCTCCGTCTCCCAGGTGGTGAGTGGGAGTGGGGGAGCCGGTGACCCCTGGTCTGGTCACCTCCCAGCTAGGCTCTTCCTGCCTCATGGGAGACCCAGCCCCCAGCCCCCACACTGGGCCCCACCCCACCCTGTGAGGGCAGCTCTGCACTTGCAGCAGTTCCTGTGGCCTCTGAGTGAAAGCCCGAGTCCTCGTGGTGCCTGCAAGGCCCTAGTGCCAGGTGCTCTGGGGCCCCAGCGCCTATCCCCTTGCCCGACTGAGGCTCTCCCCGCTGCTGCTACCAGGTGCCCTGAACTTCAGGACCACTCAGGGGGTCAGCCCAGGAGGGCCCTCTGGAGTCTCCTCACTCACGCCTGCTGCCCTCAGTCCAAATGGGTCTGGTCCACAGGCTGCGGTCTGTCCCTGAGCTGGAGGGCAGGTGTGAGTCATTGGTGCCCCTCAGGGTTGGCCTCTGTTTATGAGGCCCCCGGGAGCCTGGACTTTCGAATCCCTGAGGGAAGAAGCGGAGATCCCAGGCAGCGGGGCCCACAGCACGTGCTCAGGCAGGCCTGGGCTGCCGCATGCCACCCAGGCCCACTGTCCTTCACGCCGCCGCCCTTGCCATCTCTCAGGACAGAGGGCAGGGGGACAGGACCCAAGGGGGCTGTGGTCAGCATAAGCCACCCTGGCCTGGCTGAGTCAGGAAGGGGAGAGGGGTGGTACAGGAAGAGGGAGCAGTCTGAACCAGGCCAGGCAGGTAGGTGGGCCTGGGCTTTGGGACTTGTGGTCATCCCCAGAACCTTACCTGGCCCAGGGACCCTGGCGACAAGCTGCTGCCTGAACGTGTCGTGTGTGTGTGTGTGTGTGTGTGTGTGTGTGTGTGTGCGCGCCTTGCAGCCCCTCCTTCCTCGGGACTGGGCTCTGTCCAGCTTTACGCCTGGAGAACCCACATTCACCTGAGACCTGGAGCTGAGGGCAGGGAGAGCAGACTAGGAAGCCAGGCAGGAGCTGGACTTGGGACGAGGACCAGGGCCAGCCTGGGGCTCAGCGTGGCCATTGTGGCCCAGTGGGAGATGGGGGCAGAGGGCTTCTGAGACAGTGGGTGGGCTTCAGAGTGAGCCCCGACCCTGAGCTCCTGGCCCCACTCTCAGCTGAGGTGTCCGGAGAGTCCAGAGGGCCCTGCCCAGGCAGCTGCCCCACAGACACACAGAGAAGCCAGATGACCTTCTGCCCCAAACTAGCCCTCGCTGGCCTGATTTGGTGCCCCACCAGGGCTGCTGTGCCAGCAGGCCCCCCCTCCTGCCAGGGCTGGGGTGCAGGGAGGAGGGAGGGCAGTGGTCCTGCTGTGGTTTGTGGGGCTGGGTGCTTTCAGTGGGGCTCTGGGGGAGGCGGGGCAGAGAAGGTGGTGGTAGACAGAGGATGTCACTGGGGGGGAGTCCACAAGGGCAAGCACGTGGGGGTCAGGGCTGTGGACCACCAGGGGCCTCCCCCAGGAGCGAATTGTGTCAGGAGAAGCCAGGACTCACAGCCCCCTGGCTCCCCAGCTGCCTGCGGCACGGGGCCTGCAGGACCTCAGAGCCCTCTGGCCCTGGACAAATGGAGATAAGCCCCCTAGTTTCATGTATGTCCACTTGAGTTGTCTAAATATTATCCTGGGAAGTCCCCAACACTCCCAGGCCTCCCCTGAACCTGGCGCTGAAGCAGCCAGGGCCTGGCAGAAGCCCTGGCCGGGGGTGCTGCACCCACAGCTGAACGAAGCTCCTCTGAGCATTTGGCTGAGTCCTCCCCCTCCCTCCTTCGAGGGCCCCAGCTGGCCCTCGTCAGCTCTGAGCCTGAAGGGAAGACCCAGCTTTTGGCAGCGGGGGGTGGAGGGGTGGGGGGGGTGGCTCTCCCGGAACCCCACTCTGTGCACTGGCCCTCTGGCCAGGCAGAAGTTGGCTCTGGATCCCAAATGGCCCCCACCATGTCTTGGGATCTGGGGGACAAGGTGAGGCTGCCAGAGAGTGCGCTGGGGGCAGGCGCAAGCCCCCACCCCCCACCCTCCGCTGGACTCCTGAAGGGGCCTTTCTCCCAGCCCCAGGGTGTGGCAGGAGCCCCTGCCCGCCAGTGCCCGGCCCTGCGCTGGCGCCTCCCGGCCGGGCGGCCGCAACCCTGATGTTGCTTTAATAAAACAAAGTTTTTCTTTCGTGCGCGGCCTCCAGTGGTGAAAGGACCGATTTACGGAGCCCCGAGCCCCCCTCCGGGCCGCCCCGCCCACCCTGCGGTGGCGCTGGCCGAGGCCGGGGTAATTTATAGCTTCAACTTAGCGTACTCGCGCTGGGCCAGCCAGCGGATGACTGGGGCCATTTATCCCGGGCCCCCGGCCGGCCGCAGAGGACCGCCTTTCTCCTGCGCTCACAGGCGCCATTCACGGCCCGGCCGCCGAGCCCCCGCCCAGGCCACGTTCCTCATTAAGACGTTGGAAACCCGGCGGAACCCCGTGGGTGAAAACAAGCTGGCTGTTTGTGCCTTGGCAGCACGCGGCCACCCCGACCCGGCGCCCGCCCCCCCCCCACAGCCCCCGCCTCGCCCTGGGACAGCGAGGCCCCCTGGGCTGGCCCTGCCACAGGTGAGTGACCTGGGCGGCCACTGCGGGGGCAGCTGCAGCTCTTTTCTGTTCGGCCGGACCTCCGTTTCCTCCCAGGAGCTTGGATTGACAGGTTCCATCACCTCCAGGAAACTGTCCTGTGCTGAGGCTCCCGGCTGGAGGCTGGCTCCCTGCAGGCCAGGAAATGGCTTCATTCACAGGGTGCTCACTGACAGGCCGGCGCTACAGGCCCCCTGCCAGCCCCACTCCCCAGGGAGGAAGGTAGGGGAGCCCCTACCAGCAGCTGGGGGCCCTCGGGGTGGCCTGAAGCTTGAGGCCCTGAAGAAGGGGCAGAACTCAGGTCCTGCAGGGAGGACCAGTGCCGTGGCCGCTCAGAGGAGACTGCTGCCTGGGACTCAGACACGTGATGCCCACTTTGGTGTTGGTGCAGCCACAGCACCACTCTGATGGCATTTCAGGCCCAGGCCAGCTCTGGGCTGGCACACACGGGCCTGTGCGCACACACACCCACACGCGTGGGCACAGACACACATCCCTCTACTCGGTGTCTGTGCTTAGACTCAGCTGATGGGCATCTGGATGGGGCATCCCCTGGAGTCTGACCGCACGCTCAACACGGGGCACCCGCCAGACCTGGACCGTCCCGCTGGCCTCCTCCGCACCCTTGGGGCTGAGGCGATGTGGGCAGGTCACACTGTCCTCTGCAGACACCTTGGTGGTGGGGCCCGAGAGCAGGGAAACCCTGACCTCTGCTGCTGCCCAGGCTGCAGGAGGACCCCCCGACCTGCGCCTGCCTCCAGAAGTCTGCCCCGCAGCGGAAGTCCGTGATTTCAGCCCTGCAGCCCCAACGCGGCCCAGTGCGGGGGCCAGCCCAGGGTGGGATCGGGTGCAGGAAGTGGGTTCTCTGCACAGGGGCCTCAGGCTCCACCTGAGCCTCAGGCTCTTCCTGGGTGCGGAGCACACGGAGTCACCCTGTGAGTAGTCTGGGCCTGACCACCCCCCCGGGGCTCTCATGGGTTGTCCAGTGTGGCTTAGACTGGAAACTTCCATCTGCTGCCTTATTTCTGCCCTAGGTCCCTGGATGTCTGCTACAGATAAACAAGGCTCAGGGCACCTAGGGGCTGGCCAAGGGCAGGAAGCAAGGCTGAGGGCACAACTGATGACAGGCCCAGGTGGGAGGTGGTCAGAGGGGGGTGTGGGGTCGATGGGATCATGGGGGTGACAGTGCCTCTGAGGACCCCAGGGGGCCGGAAGCAGACTGGGACTGACCGTGGGGGCTGTCGGGGTCCCCACAGGTCTCCTCCCACCAGGACCCCAGCTGGGACCTGGGGCAGAATGCTCCCCTCCACGTGCCTATCTCAGAGGTGGGGAAACTGAGGCGGGAGGGACAAAGAGGCTCCAGGACCGTGTAGTGTGAGCCACATAGGGCCCCAGGCTGCTGGCCCCCTGCCACGCTCCCACGTGAGAGGAGGGGATTCCAGTGGGGGACCAGGTTCCCACAGGGCAGGTGGCAGCTCCTCCTTGGAGGTCAGGAAGCAGGCCAGTCCTAAGTGCAGAGGGCTCTTGGGAGGGCGTTTTGGGATTGTGTCTGGCCCGTCTCGGCCCTCGCCTTGGCGCCTTTGGCAGGGGACTGGCCACAGGCTCCCTGGTGGGGTGCTGGGTAACCTCTGTAGAGAGATTTTCACTTTGTTCCCGGCCTCTTGGGGTCAGTGATGTGGCCCAGCAGGCGGCGGGTATCCCCAGCTCGAGGGCCCGACAGGGTTAACGAGCTGCTTCGCTGCCACGTTATAGTTGGGTCATTAAAACCCCATCTCCTGCCTGTGTCCCAGCCCTCCCGGGGCCTCCCGGTCCTTTGTCTCACTTTCTAAGGCTGTGACAGCATCGCCTGTGGGGGCCCGGGGAAGAGAGAAGGGCCGCAGCCCACCGAGCCCCCCGGCCCTGGCGTCTTCTCTGCCAGGGCGCCAGCCCACAGCCCCTCCCAGGGTGCCCTCCATGGGGGCTGGTGTGGCCCTGCGGGGCAGGCATCCCCCAGGTCCGGTCTGGGGTGGCGCGCCTGGCTGTGCCCAGGGCCACCCCTGTGCTGTTCCCAGGCCCGAGGTGCGGCCCCCAGCCCTCCTCCAATTTGCCCACGCTCGGCTGCCAGTTGCTAGGAGCTGGGTGGGGGTGGGGGCGTGTGGCAATGGCGGGGCTGGCGGAGGATCCAGGCCCGGCGGGTGCACCAGGGACAAAGCCCGCCTGTGATTAAGTCATCTGCCGGACGGCGCCATGCAGGCCTCCGGCCCACCGAGGGCCACTCCTGCCCATACGCTCTGGGCCAGGCATGAGTTCCCCACCTTGGCCGGGTGTCTTCCTCCTCGGCACCCCCTCCCACCAAGTGGCCTCTGCTACTTAAGTGCCCACAGCACCCTGCCTGCCCTGCTCCAACCCGAGGGTGACCACGGCTGGGGCCCCTCTTCCTCAGTGTGCCCATCTGCTCCAGTGGTCGGACAGACACCTGCACGTCCCCACCGCCCCCCAGCATGTGACCCTCTTCCCGACCCCACCTTGCAGCCACCAGAGCTCCAGTGCAAGCTGGGGCTGCAGCCTCGGGCCCCAGGGCTGGGCCGGATGGGCTGCCTCACAGGGGAGGCAGCGGGAGCCGCTGTGCCCCCAGCCGCCCTTCTGGCTGTTCCCAGTGTGCCTCCCAGGTCCCCTCCTTGGCACGAGAGGTCCCAGCCAGTCCCACCTGCCACAGACACTCTGATCTCTAGGACAGGGCCACGGGGCGGGCATATGTAGCCTTCCAACACTTCAAAGGAAGATCCCACCCAGCCTCACGGGCCCTGGGGGCGGGGTGTCTGAGGGCCACCCACCCAACACCTTGGGACCCTGCTGGCTCCCCGGGCCTTTCAGGGCCCTGGTCACAGCTGGGCTGCATCTCCACTTCAGCCTCCAAGGAGTGGGTACCCCGAGGGGCCTTTCCCTGTGTCAGAGCAAATGCTCAAGGGGGGACCCCGGGGGCCTGGACCCCTCAGTCCTGCCATCCCTGAGGTAGGTGTACTGTCCTCGGGCGGGGCTGGGGCCTCCTGTAGGGGTGACGAGGGCCTGTGGCCCGGATGGGCGGGGTCGCTGCCCGCTAGCTGGAGCCAGGCTCCAGATGGGGTTTCAGGATGGGGCGGGAACTTCCTGGGATTTGCGGGCGACGAGGACCCGGGGCAGGGGAGAGGTTTATCTCTGTCTCCTCGCCTGTTATCTCTGCCGGGGAAGAGGGCAGGGTGGGGTGATGGCGGTGGGGTGGGGGGGGGAGGCCGGCCAAGCCCAGCTGAGGTGGGGGAGGGGACACAGCAGCCTCCCTGTCAGACGGACACAGCCCATCTTTCTGTCCAAGTCCCCAGCCCCGCCCAGAGGCAAAAAGTCTGGTGAACTCTCCCACCCAGAAGCCATGGGAGGGGCAGCCAGTGGGGATCCCAGGGCCCCCTTCTCCCCAGGGAGCTGCCGTGGGTGGTGCGGGGAGGCGAGGGCTTGGAGCAGAGTGGGTGCAGGCGAGAAAGCCTTCGGTGTGCCCGCTGAGGGTAGGGCAAGTGGGTGGGATGGGACCCCAGGACCTTTGCAAGGCAGGACCCCACTTCCCATCCCGGGGGCCTTTGGCCCACGATGCTGTCCAGGGCACCTGGGCCTCGTCCCAGCACAGGCCCAGGGTGGCGGTGCTGTGTCTTCTGGTTTGCACCTCTTTCCCCAGCTCCACCTCAGCCTCGCCCGGCCCCCCTCTGCCCCCAGCTCCACCGCGTGTCCGCTGAGCAGCCCCAGGACGCTGCAGTGCAGCCTCGGGAGTGGCCGTTCTGGCCCAGATGCGCCATGGAGGACCCAGGTGTCCCCAGCGGTCACTCCCTCCCCACTGCCTCATTTTCCAGCCGCCACGTGTGCACTGCCCGCCCCTCTGGTCCCCACCCGCTAACACCAGTCCTCCTTTAGCGTCACTCAGTGTCACCAACTCCGCAGCCTTTCCTTCGCCGGCTCCCCCCACACCCGGGGCAGATGTGAGGGTGGCTGCCAGGGACCAGGACCCTAGGCTGAGAGCTGCTGGGGGCCTGGTCTTTGTGTTTTCAGGTGTGAAAAGGGACAGCAACCCACCTGCATGGCCAGGTACCATGCCAGCCCAGCACAGTGATAAGGCAGGCTGCCTCTGGGTCTGGCGAGGGCCCCCGTGCCCCCGCACACCCTGCCTGCAGACCCCCTGTGAGGAAGGCCAGCCCAGGGGTGGAAGCAGGGCCTCTGTGCACCCTGCAGCCTCGCCGAACTGGTCCCACTTTTGAGACCCATGTGGGGGGCCCCTCAAACCAAGTCTCTCCTTCACTGCCAGATGTGAGGCAGCTCCGGGGTAGGTTTGGGGCTCGGGGCTGGCGGGACCTCTGGCCACTGCCTGAGGCTGGATTGTGGTCAGGGGGTGATGGCCGGCTGGCTGTGAGGGGCTTGCAGGCCAGCAGTCAGCAGCGGTTGGGGGGGGGGGTGTCAAAGTGCCGATGAAGATGTCAGCCCTTGTCCCTGTGTCCCCTGTGGGCAAAGCAGGGTGGGGGACGTCTGCCTGTGCTGGGTGGTCAGTGGCCTGCCTACCTCAACCTCTCAGTTCTGGCCCAGCGGGGGCTGTGGGTAGAGTGGCCCACCTTCCATCACAGCTCACCCACTTGCATTTGTGAGTGTGAGTGGCAATGCAGTGCTTCTTCCCCTGCCGTCCCCAGTCTGGGTGGCAGCTCCATGAGGCTCCTGGGCCCACTCACATGTCAGTAAAGGCGGATCAGATGGACAGACGGGCCAGGGGATTGGTCGGGGGGGGTGCGGGGGGAGTGAGAGAGAGGTGGCCAGAGGAGTGGATGCAGGTGCCAGGTGAGTTGGTAGGTGTGTAGATGGCCAGGGGTGTGCCGATGGCCGAGTGACCGCTGCAGGGGAAGGGACCAGGTGGCGGGGACAGGTGGGCTCACACAGTGTGGGAGGGGGGCAAGTCTATGGAGGGTGGACCTGGGAATGGAGATCAGCATCTCCCGGGGTCCTGGGAGCTGGACCTCAGACTGGGTGTGTTTTTGAGATGCCAGAAAGGTGGTGACATTCCCCAGAACGGGTGGGCATAACCTGTCTAATCTCGTGTGTCAGAGCGTGACCTGTGGGCTTGGTCCAAGTGGGCAGGCCCCAGGTGGGAGGTGTCTGCCGACATCGGCACCAGGACGCTCAAGACCCCCAGGGGCAGCGCCAGGGGCCTGCCTCTGCCTCTCCCGCAGGGAGTGGAACTCAGGGCCCAGGTGGGCGGGAAGGGGGTGAGTCATCCATCAGCTAGAGGAGCCTGGGTGAACCAGCACCCACGCCTGCCTCGGTGGGCCCAGCGGAATGATGTCATGTCTGCTGTGGGTGCCCTGGGGCCGGGCAAGGAGCCCAGGGACATCTCGGGCAAGGTGCCCTGCCTAGGGCTGGGCCAGGTCTCACCTGGACCCGCAGCAGCCTGGGCTCACTCAGGGTCATCCTGGGGTCACCACAAGGGTGGACCAGGAGGAGGAAGGAGGCTTCCTAGGCCTCTTTGGACAGGGGTTCCCCTCAAGGCGGCAGCCTCCCTGGAGCCAAGGGCCCTGCCTTCCCCTCCAGACCCCGGGTTGGTGCTTCTGAGGAGTCAGGCCGGGCTGGGTCACGGCTGGGGGCGCTGGCTGGGGCAGATGTCAGGACCAGGAGGGGGCGGGGTCCCATAGGACGCAGCCAGCCCCTGCACCCTCCCCAGTGCTCTGAGAGGGACCCTGTCCCTCTGACTGTGGTACAGGTGGGGCAGCGGCAGGCCCAGGGGTTGCAGGTGGCACAGACCCCAGAGCCCCTGGTCTGATGGGCTCGTGTCCCCCAGCCTAGGCGAGAGCCGCCCAGCCGACCAGGGTCACCCCGGCCCCCTCCTGCCGACACCCTAGGGTGTGCAGGAGTCCCACCTACAGGCCTTGGCAGCTGCTGTCCCTGCACCCTGTGCCAACATGCTTGCTCACGCCCCCCAGGCCACCACTCAGACAGAGATGGAGTCTCAGCCCCTCGAGGTCCCTGCCATGCCCCCACCTCCTGATTGCCCTGCGAGGAGCCCAGGAGCCAGGTCCTGTGTCTGTCCTGCCTGCTCAGGCTGAGCAGGGCTGGGGTGTGGGTTGCAGCCGGCAGCAGAAAGGACAGGCCCGGCAGACGCCAGGGCCAGGAAAGCTGACGGGCAAATCTCGTTAGCAGCGGGCCAGCTTCCGAAGTGCCCGTCACTGACCTCCCAGCGACCTTCCTCTGCAGCCCTGCACATGCACCCTGGGGCTGGGACTGCCCAGTGGGCAGCACCACGGCCTCATCCCAGCAGTGCCCCAGGCCAGGCTGCGGCCACCTTGGTCTGCATTGGGCCCCCAGTTCTCACTAGGGGCCTGGGAAGGCCGCTGGGTCTCAGGGTGCTTCCCTGCCTGAAGGGAGCCAAAGGGCCTGCTGGAGGCTGCCCAGCCCCCGGTCTCAGGCAGCGGTGGGGACACGGAAGGTCCAGGACCAGCCCCGCTCACCCGGAGCCAGGACAGCGCAGGCTCTGCCCTTCCCATGGAGATGGCTTTCTTGGGCCCTGTGGTTCAGGACCTCTCCTGACCCGTGGCCTGGGCAAGTGGCCCACAGCCCTAACATACTGGCCCCTGTGGGCCCCTGCTCCAGGGTCTGAGCCAGCCCATCCCAGGGTCTTCCCAGCTGGGAAGGGCCCGGGGGTCAGGGTGCCATCCCCTGCGCCTCGGGCTGTGCATACCAGCAGGACTGGGCCTCAGGTTCCCATCTGCAGAATGGGAACCACAGCCAATAACAGCCACTCTGGTCCCAGCGTGGGCTGGGCAGCGAGCCTTGGGCCACAGGGCCCCCGTCACCCTCGAGGGGGCCTGGCCCCTGCTCCCCCTCCTCAGGCGCAGCACAGAGCGGCCAGCAACAGGGACCCCATCTGGAAATGATTGTGCTGTGGCCCTCGAAGATATAATTAAAATATATTGGGTTTTTACGCTCCCTCCTCGGCTGGGGCAGAATCCAGGTTGGTTTTGAAACCGATCGCTCTGACGCTGGCATGGGGTGCGTCTGACCCCCACCCGCCCGCCTCTGGGGCTGCTTCAAAGCGCGCTGCAGGGGGCCTCTGTGGCCTGGATGGCTTTGCTGGGCCTGCTGCCCCTTGTTCACATCAGGGGGACGGGGTTGGGAGGGTGGCATTTGCTGCATCAGCTGCTCCCAGGCCCTGGGCGTGGCCCTGCCCCCAGTAGTCTGTCCTCCTGGCAGGGTCCCTCAGAGCCTGACTGGCGGGCAGTGGGACGCCCAGCCCACCCGGCCCCTCCTCCTCTCCGGGATGCCCGTCTTTCCCCTGGATCTTTACCCTCTAGGCCACCTCTCCCAGGAAGCTCCTGTCACCGATGCTGATGCCGCCATGCGCGTCACCTGTGAGATCTAAGGGTCGTCCTGGCCCCGCAAGGAGCGTGCGGGCCCAGAACAGGCTTGGGTGTGAGAGGCCGAGGCCAGCCCCTCCTCCTGCCCAGCAGCCTCCGCCAAACCACGGACTCCTGGGCTCCGATGAGGGCAGCCTGCCCGAGCCTTGGAGCCGTGGCCTGCAGGGAAGGTATGGGGGGCTCTAGGCAGGCCACGGCTTCCTCATCCAGGGAGCCTTCCTGCTCTTCTCGGCCTTCAGTGCTGGACCCACCCCCACCCCGAGCGCAAGCTCCCCTGAGGGTCCCAAGGTAGCCACAGGCCCTGTCCCCACCCTACCAACCTCAAGCAGCGGTCTGCCCCCACAGTGGGGCCTCAGGCTCTCCCTGTCCAGGTCATTCCCTGGGGAGAGCCAGTGGGACTTGGCCAGTTGACCTTCCTCTGCTCCGGCAGGTTCTTGGGGAGTGGGGGGTGGGGTGGCAGCACCCCTGGTGGAGGTGTGGCCACATCACCCACGCCACCTGAGCACGTGGTGGTTCCGATCCCCTTGGTCACTAGGGACAGTCACCCCCCAGAGCCTGGTGGCTGCTGCCCCTTAGACTCCTACTACGCCCCCCACCTGGGTCTGGTGCCCATACCCCAGACTCAGTGGCCCCCAGCTCCCCAGCATCTCCCACAGGACAGGCCCCAAATGTCACTGTCTGGCCATCTGCCCTTCAGAATCCCCCTCACCCCACACTCAGCCTTCCAGGGACCCGCCTCGTCTTTGGACCTGGGTCCTGGGCCAGGGTGCCTGCCCGGGTGTGGTGATGTGCAGGCCTCCCCATCCCCGCAGTTCCCACCCGGTCCCCAGCTCTGATGGAGGTGAGGGGCCTTGGTTCTGGGGTCTGGGGACTTCAATGTGAAGATGGGGAGTGAAGCCTGGCCATAGACGCAGGAACAGCCAGGGAAAGGCCCCGGCTGGGGCTCCAGAGCCAGGTCATCTGGTCCCCATCTCCCTGCACCTCCCCTGTGGCCTAAGGTAAGGCCCTGCCCTGAGTCCTGGCCCACCAGCCTCCCCTCTGGTTTGGCCTCTGGGAGGCCCCAGGCACTTCCTCCAGGAAGCTGGCCTCACCCAGCTGGGAGCGGGGGCGGAGGGGGGTGTTGTCAGGCTGGGTTGGTGGGGCGTCTGGGGCCAGGCAAGCCTGGGCTCGGGGCAAGGGCGCATTCTTGCTTCCTTAGCATGGCAGGGGGTGGGTTCCCGGAAGCCGAGGAGGCCTGGCCAGTGGCCCGTGGGGGGAGCCCCAGTGCTGCCTGAGAGGCAGGCCCCAGAGTGCAGAGTGAGGCCCAGCCCCTGTGTCCCCTGCTCCTGGCACATCCGGCACCCTCTCACCGCCTTCCTCCTTGAGTGCCACCACACCTGGGCTGGGCCCCAGCCCACAGCACCTGCCGGCTTCCCTGCTGCCCTCAGCTCCCTGGTTGTCACCGTCCAAGCAAGGACAGGCGGGCTCAGGAGCCCCTGGGCCCTTCCAAGGAACAGAGGAGGGGGATGATTGGGCAGGGTGGGGAGCCACCAGGATGTCTGTGGGACCTCGGGCAAGTCACGTCGCCTGTGGGGTGGGATGTCGCCAGGTCCCGCCCTGCCGACGGGAGGGATGAGATCACGCTGCCGGCAGGCAAGCCAGCACCTGGCGCAGGGAGCGCTCCTGGGGGGAGCGGCACAGGGGCACGTCCGGGCGGGCACAGATCTGGCCCACACTCGCCTGGCCTGAGTGGCCCTCCACTGGGTGGGGTCTCCTGGGGAGGGGGGCATAGCCAGCCCCTGAGCAGCCGAGAGATTGACTGCAGCGAAGAGAGAGGCCAGGGCCTGGCCGTGCCGCTGCCCTTGCAGAGCCTGGCTCAGGAGCCCCTTACTCCAGGCTGTCCTGCCCAGCTGGGTGGCTTGCAGGGGTCCCCCACAGAGAGGAGCAGCAGGTGAGCAGTGTGGCCTGGTCTGCAGGTCTGGCCTCAGTGGCAGCCTGGGGCACTGACACTGTGCCCACAGCTCTGGAGGATGTGCTTAGGGGCTGGGTGTTCTCCCAGGGAAAGGAGCCCCAGCACCAGACTCCTGGCCAGGGTGTGGTCGAGCCGCTGACCAGGGCTCAGGAAAGGTGGGGCTCCTGGTGGCTGGGGGCTGCACATCTTTGACCCATTCCTTGGACCCTGGAGGCCCAGGTCCTCTGGATGCTGGGCTCCTGGAGCAGGAGGTGCCTCCCTGTAGGCAACCCTGACTCTCGGCTCCAAAGGTCCACCTTCACCCAACAAGGATGGGTGCAAAATCATGAGCCTCCAGGCAGACAAAGCAAGCAAGCCGAGCTGGGTGATGAAGCGTCTGGGGCCAGTGGCCTGTCCCTGGTGTGAAAGTAGAGAGGGCAGAAAGACCCAGCACACCCCTGCCGTCTGGGTTCCGGCCTGGTGCCTGGTCCAGCTCTGCGGGTGAGCTTTCCGAGGGTGGACGCAGGGACACAGCAATGCTAGCCCAGCCTGGCCATGTGTTTCTGATTTCTGAAGGCCTCCCAGAGCGACACCCCCTCCCCCCACGGGCCCGCCCAGTGCCGGGCACAGGACGACCCATCCTCAGCTGAGGCGCGGCCCTGCTGCAGGGATGGGTGCTGGGCCCAGTGGGGGGCTGCCTTCCAGGTCCAGAAGGGCCTGAGGGTCGTCTGCCCTCAAGGTCTGTGCAACACAGGCAGGGTGAGGGGTCGCCTGGGTCTCAGAGCAGGGGCAGGGCTGGCCAGCTGGGCAGGGGGCTGCCTGCACCCTGAAGGAATGTGGAGTCTTGCCAGGGTGCAGGGGCCGGCCCCTCCCAGGATGGGGGTCAGACCACCTTGGTCCAAAGCCCCTGCGCCCTGTTGCTCTGGCCTTGAACATGTCGGGTGCCCTGGAGCCCCTGCCTGGCTGGCATGGGTGGGAGTGAGTGCCCCAGCTTAGGAGCTTAACAGAGGTGGGTGACCTTCCCTCTGTGGCATGGGGGTCGAGGGGTGCTGGCTGGAGGGCCCGAGGCCCACCTGCACCAACCTCTTCCCCACTCTTTGCCGCCCCCTCCCCACCCCAGCACCTCCAGACGTGTTCTAGATTTGTTTATCCCTTCCCTGTCCGCTCCCCCAGCCACTGCTGCCAGAACTCGGGCTCCGCCAGGGCAGGCGGGGGACTGGTCTGTCCCGAGGCCCCCGAGGCCTGGAGAAGGGCAGGTTCCCCGCACATGTTCCTCACTCGCATGAGTGAGGGACCCAGTGTGAGAGCGGTCGTAGGATCTCGGGGTCCTGCTCCCCTGTGGACTGCTGAAGGCCCTGGGCATAGGGACTGGGAGGGTGCTGGGTGGGCTCTACCCTTGCCGCCTCCCACCCCACCCTTCTGGAGGCAGCCCTGCTGATGAGACACCCCAGGTGGAAGCCCCGGCTGTAGGCTTCTCTCAGCCTGTTGGCTGCTGTGCCCCCTAGGCCACAAGGTAGACGGACCGCTGGGGGTGCCCCTGGCCCAGCCCTCTGCACTGTCCTTGGCTGGCTGCAGGCACCACCCTGGAATACCCCACTCGCAGGACACATGGGGAACCAGCGCCCTCTGGTGGGCCCCTCAGGCTAGCTGTGACCCCCATCTTCCCACACTGCACGGGCCCCCTTGGGGTTCAGGCCACACAGTGGCTCCTGCCAAACAGCCACCAAGCAGGACCTCTCTGGCCTCCAGAGTGAACACACACTGGGCAGGCCCAGGCCAGTGTCACCCCCACCCCACCCTGGCCAGCAGCACTCCCTCTGCCCTGGGCTGGCCGGGCTGAGCATCTCACATGCTCTCCCGTCGAAAATAAACGAACAGCACCCTGGCCGGGTGGCTCAGCTGGCTGGAGCATAGTGTCACTGAAAGGTTGCGGGTTCGATTCCAGGTCAGGGCACATGCCTAGGTTTCGGGCTCGATCCTCTGGGCGCGTGTGATCCCAGGTCTGAGTGTGTACGGGAGCAGCCGGTTGATGTTTCTCTCTCTCCCTTCCTCTCTCTCTAAAAAGCAACAACAAAAAAAATGTCCTCAGCTGAGGATTAAACAGACAAACACACAGCCCTTCCCCACAGTCCTGCCTGCCCCATCTCTGTACCCCTGCAGAGGGGGCTTGGTCCCGGGACCCCAGGCCTGTTCCCCACGACCTTAGGGTAGAGGCCGTCCCTCAACTCTCTAGCATGGTGGTCTGGGAGATACCCCCACCCCATGCAGGAGTCCTAGATGGACCTTGTGGAGGTGGTAGCTGAGGGGCCAGAGGCTCCAGCTGGCCCATCAGTGCCCCCTGCAGGCCTCCCAGCTCAGCAAAGCCAGCTCAGCCCCAGCAGCTTGGGGCCTCAGAATTTGGGGGGGCAGTTGGGGATCAAGAGAGCTGGTCCAGGGCTACACAGGGGTCCTGGAGTCTGGGGTCTGAGACTGCTCGGAGCCAGGGCCAGGATGTGCACACTGGTCCTAACACTGCCCCAGGAGCCTGGGCTGAGTCAGGACCCTGTTCTCAGGCCTCTTCCAGCCCCAGAGGCTACGGGGGTGGGCGGCTATCCCTGAGCATGCTCCTGCTTCCAGAGTAGGACAACCTGCACAGGGACATCAGGGACATGCGCCCAGCGTCCCCTGGGCACGTGTGGGCACGAGCGCCACTGCAGGCCCTCCCCGTGGAGACTCAGCTAGGTGGCTGCAGCCCCTGGCCGTGGAGGCTGGACTGGCGGATGACACAGGGAGATGCCAGCAGGCGCTGCGCCCCAGACAGACCTTCTCAGGGCGTGGGGACAGGGGTGCCCACAGGCCTGGGCTGCCCCATGGGGGCTGGAGCCCCTGCGGGCCGCTGGCCACAGAGGACAGGTGGGCAGTGGGGGCCACTGTCCCTCAGTCACTGTGGTCGTCTCGGCGGCACTTGCCGCTGTCACAAAACGCCTCCGACAGCAGACATTTATTTCACACAGGACTGGAGGCTGGACCGCCCCTGCGGTCAGGGCAGTGGTCAGTTCGGTGTCCGGTGCGGGCGCTTCCTGCTGCAGCCTGTCACTGTCCTCGCACAGTGGAGAGGGTTGCTTGGTCTCCTCGCACTGGCATGACCCCCCTCAGGGGCCCCACGTGAGTTTGGGGGGATGCGGAAATTCAGTCATGCCGTGGGTTCTCAGTCCAGGTCCTCAGGGACTTGCCCCCAGGCCCACCACACCGGGGGGCAGAGGGTTGGTGACACTTCACCTCTTGTGCTCCAGGAAGGTGGGGTGGCCCTGAGCCTGGGAAGAAGACCCTCGGGGCTCTGTCCACAAGGCCGCACTTCTTAGCGATGGGGACACAGAGGCGGCCCCCAGGACAGCTGCCCCCTCCCCGTGTTCCCATGTCCCCATCTGGCAGGAGGCCCCGTGACACTGGCATGTTGATGTGCCGGAAATGCAGGGTGCAGGAGTCCAGGCCCACTGCTGCGGGCCCGGCTCGGGTCATGTTTACCCGAGGAAGGCCAGTGCCAGGGCCCCCGCCTGGCCTCAAGGCCCCGAGCTAACTCAGGCTCCAGGATAAACACCCATTCAGCTGCACAAGGCCCCTTTGTCCAGAGAGACTGATGGCCCAGGACGAGGCCCCGTGGCCTGTGGCCCTAACACAGCCAGTGCCCCGCATGGCCTTCTCTGGGTAGAGCCCTGGGTCTGCTTCAGAGGCCCTGGCGGCAGACAGGGCATTGGGTGGTTCTCAGAGCGGCTGGGGAGGCCAGACAGGCAGAGCTGGGTGACAAGGATGCCCCTCCAGGCCCCTTCGGAGCAGCCCTGACTCTGTAGTAGAAGGACAGCCCTGAGGCCACAGGGGCAGGTGAGGGCCTGAGGAGCAGCGTGGCTCCTGTCTACAGCTCTCAGAGCCGTGGGGCGGCTGGAGAGCCCTGGGGCTCCAGGCCTCACTGGCCCCTCAACTGCCCCCACCCCGACACCAGGCACCCTGCCCCGCCTCTCCCCAGCCAGTGGTCACTGGTCCCTTTCCTAGTCTGTGGAGTGAGCCTCAGCTGGCTCCCAAGGGTTCCTCAGCCTCTGAGCTGCTCCCGGGTGGATACACCCCATTTGTGTCTAGGGATGGGGGTGAGGATGGGGTCCCTGTTCATGGGAGGGGGGCTATTGTCCAGGGGCCGGTGGAAGGGGTGCCAGCGATGGGGCTGATACATGGTGGGGCATATGTGGAAGGGGTCACAGTTTAAGGTGGGGGGCTGCCTATTGAGGGAGGGGTCCGGAGCCCTGCTCTGAGTAGCAGGACTTGTGGGGGGTTCTGGCCTGGATTGGGGGCCCGCACCCATTGCCCACACCCCTGCAGCTGGCAAGCGCCCTGGGGCCTGGTGAATTTGAAGGCATTACGTCTGCTCTGGGAGGGGTGCCTTCCGGGGGCCGAGGCCCCTTAGACTGAGTGAGCGGGACGCAGCACTGGGATGAGGCCTGTGAGGCTGGAGGGCCAAGGTAGGCTGCTGGGCCTGCCGCTGGGAGGGGCAGCGCTTTGCGGAGGCCGCTGGTTTGGGTGGACGGGAAGCCCCCGAGGGGTGGCTTTCCAGCAGAGAAGTGCCGGCCTGGCCTGTGGGCTCAGCATTCACACCTGGAGTCAGGAGGCACCGCAGGTGGGTCCTTGACCACAGGAGGGACACGTGTGGCTGGTTATACAAGGACCTCCGGTGGCTGCCCTTTCCAGTGAGGCCAAACGAGCTGCCATGGGGACGAGCAGATGACAGGGCTGGATGGAGCCTGGGGGTCCATGGGGAGCAGGGGCAAGGGCGGCCCCTAGGTCCCTGCCGCTGGCCTGGCCTTCTGTCCTCCAGATACGCTGAGAACAAACAAGCCCTCCACCTGTAGGGCTCTGGACACCCGCTCAGCTGCCAGAGCCCAGGCCTGCAGCTCCCCAGCCAGGACATCACTGCCTGTTGAGGTGCGGACCCTACAGCACAGCCCATGGCCAGCAGTGCCCCCTGGTGGCAACCAGGCTTGTTGCTGCTGCCCACCCTCAGGCTGGAACCTCTGTCCTCGCTGGAGATCTGACTGAGCAGGGCTTGGCTGTGGTTCTGTGTGGAGACCACCCCCCATCTTCCCCACTGCTGATGAGAGAAAAGACCCCTTTGTGGGCTTTCCCCCCAGGCCTGAGCTGGAGCACTGCCTTAGCCCCCACCAGGTGGCACTCACTCCCTCCACCTGCTCCCAGAGCACAGGGAGCTCTGGGCCCAGCAGCACTGGCCTCACCTGGGAATGGTTAGAATTGCAGCCCCTTGGCCACCTGTACCCACTGGGTCAGCATGCAGGAGCCCCACCCTGTGCCTTCCAGCTGGCTCTGGGGGCCAAGGTGTGCTCTGGGGGCCAAGGTGTGAGCAGGTGGCTCAGAGCAGAAGGCCACGTCTCAGCCCGTGCCCCGCTGGGTCCATGCCCGTTTGTGTCCGGGGCCCGAGCCTCTGCCCTGCTCGCAAGGGGTCCTGGGGCAGCCATATTCCCACTGGGGCACTGGGACATCCTGTCCGAGACCCCACCACCACCCTGCGGTGTGGCCCCTCTGCGCCCCAGCCCCTGGACAACACGAGCAGAGTCCAATGTGCCCAGCAGGCTCCTCTGGAGCAGGCCAGGGGATGGGGCCCAACGCCCCCTGGGGCCAGGTGTCCATCCTGAGACCTCTCTTCGGGAGCTTGCAGAGTCCCTGCCACTAGCTGTGGACTCCGGCTCTGGTCAGGGCTCTGCAGGCAGAGTGGAGCGGGGGGCCTGTCTCAGCTGTGCCGCCCACCTGTCTCCTGCGAGCCACACAGGGCAGAGCTGGTTCAGGTCATGGGATGCAGCTGGAGAACAAGTCCGAGGGGCCAGACCTCCCTCCCGGGACTGGACGAGGCCGGTACAGGTGTTAGCCCTCAGCCACACAGCAGCGAGCGTGCCATCCACGAGCTGCAGCCTCACCGAGCCGCACGGGGCCCACCGTCCCTTGCCCGTTTGCTTTTTCTGAGACTCCAGCCTATCAGGTTGAGTCTGGGCTCGGGAGGCAGACCCACCTCCGAGGCGGACTTGGCCAAAGCTGGAAACCTCGGTTTCAATCCAGACAAGGGAAGCAACAGCAGCAGTCAACTCCAGGGAAACTTTATTTAGTCTTTTTAAAGCAATCTAGTTTAAAAGGGAGCTGAGGTGAGGAGAGAAGGAAGAATACAAAAGCTTCTGACAGACAGAGAGACAGACGGACAGGAGGCTGGACAGCAAGGAGCAGGACCCCGTTATCAGATCTTCTCCATCTTGGAGATGAGGTCGTCACAGATCCGGGTCAGCTCGTCATTCTCTTTAGTCTGGAGCAGAGACAGCCAACCCTGAGTCTCCCAGGGCTCAGGCACGGCTGTGGGGACCCCAGTGATGCCTTGCCTGGCCCGGGAGCCGGCAGGCCCCAAACCTGGGAGAGCTGGTCCCTCCCATGCCCCAGGCCTGCCCCACCTTCTGCTCCACGGTCTTCTCCAGTGAGTGCACGCGCATCTGCTCCTTCCTCAGGCTCGCCTGGAAGGCCAGTGCCTCCGCCTGGGCCTTGCTCCGGACCTGGGCGATCTCCTCGCTGGCCCTGCACACACACCAGGTGGGCTGAGCTCCCCTCCCCTGCCCGCCTCCCCCAGCTGCCCTCGGGGCCCTACTCACAGCCGCAGCTTCTCCTCCGCGTGGGCCTTCAGCGCTTGGTACCTCTGGCCTTCCTTCTCGATTCTGATGATGTGGCCCTCGACGCACCTCTTCAGGGTCTCTTCATTCTTTATAGACGGAGGACGTCACTGCTGCCACTCAGGGGGACGGGCCCGGGGCCAGGCGTGGGCAGGCCATGTTGGGCTCGGGTGAGTAGGCCACAGGGAAACGGCACTTCCCGGTTTTCTCTTCAAAAAGGCCCCTCACACGCAGCCCAGGCCTCCCCGTCCCTGAACACCAGGTCTGGCCCTTGGCCCTTCTGGATGCTGTCACCTGCTGCAAGCCCCACCCAGGGCACCACTGGGGTCAGCCTGGTCCCAGGCCCCTCCAGAAGGCAGTAGCTGGTGCTTTGGCACCTGCTGTCACCAGGGCATCCCCAAGACCCCTGTGGTCCTGCCTCCAGTTCCTCTGCTCACATGCCTGGGCCTCCCCAGACACACCCCCCACCCGGCCCATTGAGCCTGGCCTCAGCCTGGTGCAGGGCAAGGCTTGGCCAGGGGCTGAGTTTAAGGGACCAGAGGCTAGGGGGAAAGGCCGGCTCCAGCCTGATGGGCTTGGGTCTAAGGTGGGGACACAGGGCAGCCCAGCTTGGTCACTGCCCACCGCCCGCCAGGATGCAGTGCAGGGCACGGGTGCAGCCCCACTTACCGTTCGGTAGCCTTCGATCACCTCCTTCTGCTTCTCAAACCGCTTGAAGAGGTCGGAGAACGACTTCTCCATGGAGCTCAGGTCAGCGGCCAGCTGGTCTTTCTCTTTCAGAACCTTCTCCATCTCAGCTTTGGCCAGTTCCTTCTGTTTCTGAGCCTCCTCTTGAAAAGAGGGGAGTGCGTAGGGTTGGGCGCAGCCTCCACGCAGATGACGGAGGGCAGGAGGCGGAGACGGTGGGATGGAGGGAAGTGGGTGGGTGGCAAGACCACCCCAGCACGCGGAGGGCCCCTGGGGGAAGCAGACCAGGCCCTGCCCACCCTCCTGTCCCAGAGCAGAGCCTGGGGGCCCGGCGGGGGCTGCCGCTCTGAAGAGGCGTCACGAGCTCCCACGCTCACCCATTGCCTGGTACACAATGCTCTCGAACCCGTCCATGACCTTCCTGCGGGAGGGGGGACGTGTGTGAGGGCCGCAGCTGGCTCCCTGGGGCCCTTCCCAGCCTCACCAGCCCCGAGGGCCTCACCCCATCTCCAGGTTCTTCTCCTGCAGCTCCTCACACTGGCTCCTCAGCTGCGCGCTCTCCTTCTGCGCCGCCTCCACCTGCACAAACCACACCCGAGTCTCAGCGACTGGACGTCAGCAGGCTGGCCGGCAGGTACCGCTGAGAGCCCGGGTCCTGGGGGGTGCCGTGTCGGAGCCCGTCAAGCTCCCCTCGAGGGCAGGTGTGCCCCGGGGCCAACTTGGAGCAGGGCAGGGCCGTGGGGCCATGAGGCCAGGGCGGGACACAGCCGCCAGCAGGGGCTACCTGGGAGCGTCTCCTGGCTGGGTGACCCCACTGACAGCCCTGCCTAGTGCACACCCCCAGTCCCCTGCAGTGGCGCCAGGGCAGCTGGCACTCTGGGCTCCCCCTTCCCACGCCCCGCCTCACCGCCACATCCAGGTCCCTCTGGCTGTACTGCAGCACGTCCACAATGGGCGCCCCAAGGACACACGGGGGTGGGCCTAGCACCTGGGGGGCAACAGAGAGGCTGGAGGCTCCAGGGAAGCAAGGCAGTGATTGGAGATGGGGAGCGGCCTCCCAGGCCCCTAAACCCACTGACCTCTGAGCCCTCAGGTCCCCGACATGAAATCCAGGCCCTCCCACCCACACGTCTCCGCAGGACGAAGGGTGGACACACTCACAGGCAGGTCTGGTGCTCCCAGGAAGTCGAGGTCCAGCAGCTTGGACTCGAGCAGGCTCCCTGAGGACAGCGTGTCGGTGCCCTGCATGCTGGAACTAGAGCAGAAGCGCATGCGCCGTTTTGCTCCAGAGCAGGGTGGGCCCAGGCCCCTCAGGGCCTGTGGCCTCTGCCGTCCCTGCTGTCCCAGGGTGCAAGCAGCTGGGCGGGTGAGTGCAGGAAGGCAGCACAAGCGGAGGACCGGGCAGTGGGCCAGCGGACCACTCCACGGGTCTTGCTGCCCTGTTCCCCAGCTGACTGTCCCTGTCCCAGCCTTTCCTGTTCCCAGTCACACATGAGGTGGCACCGCCTGCCGTTCAGAGCTGAGCTGTGATGGCCCCTCAGGCCGGATGTCTCTGACACCTGAGCCCCCCACAGACAGCTGGCGTACCTGCCCATGTTGGAGGTGTCAGAGGCGTCAGGGGCCGGTTTCCGAGGACTGTCCCTCAGGAGCGGGTCAAACTTGAGGTACAAGGACTGCTTCCTCAGGGCCGACTCCTTAAACTGAAGGGGTGGGCATGTTAGCAGGGCCCTCATCATCCCGAGGACAACAGCCCTGTGCGTGATGTGGCCAAAGGGCCTGGGGAGACTGCCGCATGCTGAGAGGTCCCCGAGTAGGCCTGGCCCCAGAGCAGCATCGCGCTCTTGTGCCCGTTCTGGGGACCTGGGCAGGATTTGGTGAGAGGCGGCTGCAGGAAGAGGCCCGGCCCATGCAGCCGTGGGGCTGAGGGCCCTCCAGGGTGCCCTGGAGACCGTCCCTCCTTGAGACGCCCCCCCGGAAAGGCTGCGGCAGGTGCCAGCGCTCACCAGAGATGTCCCAAACTGCTCCAGGTAGTCCATGTCGGCCCCCGTGCCTAGAACTGAGGGGAGCATGTCAGTGCCACCGCCCCCCCCCCCCCCGCCCCGACAGCCAACAGTGCTTCCTCTGAGACACAAAGCCAGTGTACAGCTTCCTCAGTGCACGGAGCACGTCCCCAGAGCCCCCAGCATGCTGACTCTGCCCAGGCCCACCTGGATCGGAATCCAAGGTCCCTGGCTTGCAATCGGGGTGTCTGGCCCCACAGGACAGGCTGGGGGCCAGACCTCTGGGCGGGGCCATGCCATGCACCCCTGGGTGGAGGGAAGCAGCCTAGAGCTGGGGCACCCAAACTTGCCCCTGGGGGCTAAGTTGTCCTGGGTGAGACCTGTTGCTGACAACCAGCCCAGCAGAGCCCTCCGTTTCCAATAATGTGGCCTTTGCTTAAGAAGCCAGGGCACCTTGGGCCGTGTGCAAAGTCAGTGCCAAATGGGCCAAAAGCTACATGAGAGCCAGAGCTAGAGCGTCCCTAGAAGGAATGTCAGGACTTGTGGCCTTGGGTACCGACTTCTTAAGCACCAAAACCGCCCACAGCAGCAGAAAAACAGGAGTCACAGTCTGCACCTGGGCCTCCGCCGTGAACCAGGTGAAGAGACAGCCACCTACGGGGTGAGGGGGCTGTTGCAAGTCACACAGCTGCTCGGGGCCTCTAGAGTATGCAAGAAACCCAGCAACCCAGGGACAGACAGCACGGACAAGGGAGTGGAGCAGACACTTCCCCAGAGACTCACGGACGCGCTCAATGGCACTGTCACCAGGCAATGCCCATCAAAGCACAGCCAGTGTGCCATACCCACTGGGACAGTGAGAACCAAGAGGCCAGGCAGCGCGCAGGCGAGGCCCGCAGACCCGCAGGAAGCCAGACAGCTGCGTGGGCACAGGACATATGCCCGCACCCCTCGTATGCACACATTCATGCAGTCAGAGTGGAAGCCCACCCACCGGCGACGAGTAACAAGCTGCTCTGTCCACACGTGAGCCACGTGGGCCAGCACGGGCCCGCCGGACAACATGCTCAGCGAGCGGGTTGATGCAGAGCCTGTGACCCCTGACCTGGGTCTGTGGGGGTGGCGGCCTGTCTGAGGATGCGGGATCATCCTGCCAGATGGACCCCACCCCTGCCTCCCTCCTTCTCTCCACGTTCATGGGCTTTCAAGTAGCCCAAACAGGGACTCTGTGGATGGCCAGGTTCTTCACAGCAACTGAGGCAGGTGTTCGCCTAGAGTGTGCCTTGGGCGGTGGACCTGGCCACTCCCACCGTGTGGGGAGGGCCTGAGGGCTCAGTTTCGTCCCTGCATGGTCTTGGTTCCGACAGTGCTTCTCCAACGACACCTGAGGCCCAGGTGTCCATGTGCTTGTGACGGTCACAGCCTCATTCACGCCTTTGTACGCCACCCTGCGTGCACTGGCGATGGCCACCCCAGAAGCCCTTCACACCCAGCTGCCTCCCTGACGCCAGGGAGCTGAGCTGCCTACACATGCTGCTCAGCACACATGCTCACAGAGCAGACGGCGGGGAGACGAGTGACAGCCCAGGAACAACCTACCCTCAGCCGGGTCTCGGAAGTGCTCCTCACTCAGGTCCGAGGCAGGCTCTGGCCCCTGCAGAGCCGGGGGTGCTGGGTCCGAGGGCGAGGCTGGGGGCTTTCGGCCCGGACTGCTAGGGGTGTCCGCTGCCCCTGGAGAAGTCACAGTGCCCTCCTGGAAGGGAGGTGACAGTCATCTGCATTGCTCCGTTTAAGCATCTTGTCAAGTCGAGGTGCCCGTGGGTCCCTGGCCTCACCTAGTCCTGTCAGGATGAGGGGGTGGAGGCAGGGGTATGTCCCGCCCAGTCACCACTGGCCTTGCCCTGCTTTACTACAACGTGCGAACAGTGATGACAGTGCAAACGTGGGCTCCCACTTGGGCACACACACACTCGGTACCTCGCCCGCTGCTCCTGAGGCCCCCACTGAGGTCTGCGTCACAGGCGTGCCCTCTGCGGAGGCTGGAGGCACCTGCCTAAAGAGATGAGGTCAACAGGGGCTGAGCCCCCTGCACTGAACTACCACCTACCCTGTGCACCTTCACCTAGAGAGCCAGGCCAAGCCCACCCACCCACCCCTGCGAGAGCACCTGAGCCTAGGAGGAGGGCCTGGAAGCAGGCTCTGGGGGCTTTTCCACTCGATGGACAGTGGCCCTGAGGTTCATTTGTCCTTTCTACCAGAAAGTGGGTCAAGAAGCTGAGTAGGGCCCAGGACCAGGGGCAGGGGCAGCTGGGGATGGTCAGGGGCTCTGTGTGCAAGTGGGAGTACTGGGCACTGGGTAAGCTTCCTTAGGACCCAGCGCTCAGCAGCTGTCCCCAGGGCAGTGGGCAGTGTGCACGTGGGGACTGGAGCCTCAGGGACTGCCCACACAGCCAATGATACTCCTGAAGCCCTGGGAGCAACAGCGGTGGTCCTCTGCAGTGGGGACCTAGCACGGTGCAGCCCCACGCTTCCACAAGAGCCCCCTGCTCTGCGGCCCCTTCTCAGGGGCGAGCGAGTAGCATTTGTGATCCCAGGTCCTCCCATATGCACTGCGGACCAGCCACGCCAACACCGCCCCACACTCACTGGCTTGGAGGTGAGTCCCTGGCGGCCGCAGGACCTGCCGGGCTGCTCTGGGGGCATTCTGGGGGCCAGGCCTCTGCACCGCCTCCAAATGGGCTGAAGTTCGGGTCATCCAGCTTGTCCCAGTCCAGGGTGTACGACCCCTGAGGAGGAGGAACAGGAGCCTCATCCGCCTCCTCGGGGGCCTTTTCCTGCGTCGCTGCTGGTCTCTTCCCGAGTTTCCTCAGTGGGGGTGGCTTCCTGCTGGGGGCGCCATCAGAAAAGTCGGATTCTAGACTTGTAGGCCCGTTCCTTGGTGAGCCGGCCATTTGGCCACTAGCCTCTTCCTTCTGAGGACTTGGGGCTATGGCCCCTCCAGCCTGCAGAGGGCTCACCAAGGCAGTGTCCTCAGGGTTGGCTGGGGGCCCAGGAAGGTCTGCAAGGGGGTCTTCTCTGAGGGCCACTTCGGGGCGAGTACCAGGGAGCAAAGTGGCCCCAGCCAAGGAAGCCGAGGGTCCGTTGGAGGGTTCTCCTGTGGTTCTGTGAGTGTCCTGTGTTCTGTCCGGAGATGTGACCTTGGCAGGATCTTCTAGAACTTTGGAGGTGGACGCAATGGTTTTCTCTAGGGAGTAAGAACTAATGTTTTCTTCCAAGCCTGGCCCAGGGCTGTCAGACGTTTCTTGTGGAGATGCCATCTGCTCTCCAAGACTTGCAGGGGCCAGGGGACAGCCTGAGTGGCCTGGGTGGGTCTGGGGAGCGGCGGCGAGCCCACTGGAATGCCCGTCTTCAGAGGCTGGTCTCATATCCTCTGGAGGTGGGTAGGTGCCTGCCACTGCTGGGCTCTGCAGAATTCCATCTGTTGTTGTGGCATCCACTTCCTTGGTGAACTGTTGGCTTTTGGAAACATACTTGGTCAACACTAACAAACCCACTGGCTTTGAGAGCAGGTTTTTGTCTACACTGAAAACATTAGCTAAAGACAGAAACAAAGGATGTTCGGTGAACCCTCTCAGGGTGAGCTTTCACGAGTGCGTGTTCCCACAAGTCACCACTGGCGGGCCAGCTGGGGACATACAGGCCACTGAGAGACCGCGGGAACGGGGGACAAGTGTCTGAGGGTGAGGTCTGTGCTGGCCTCTCACCCTTCCGGCTGGGCCCCTAGCTCCGCAATCGGGACAGTCAAGGCACACGACGGCCACGTCTGCACTAAGGAGAGGGCGGTAGGGCCCTCACCAGCTCCCAGGGTGCCTTGCCAGGTCCTCTCCCAGCCCCCCACCCTGCCCCTGCTCTGGGGCCTTTGAAGTAGGGCAGGCCTAGAAGCCAGGAGGCAGGGTCTGGGCCACCGGGTCTGCCTTCTGACTTGGGGCTGTTATAAGAGAACAGCACCCGAGTTGTTCTTGTCTCTTTCAGCGGACTTTCAAAAACAAAAGTACAACGTGAGGTTGAAAAGTAACAAGGAAACCTGGGGAGAGAAACAGACCCAGGTTCGAGAAGCCCCCACAGGGCCTGGAGCACAGCCCCTAGATGTTCTGCCTGAGTTACACAAGGGTCCATCGGTGGCGTTTTACTCAAACGCCTTTCTCTGTCCGTCTGAAATCTGTTTACGAGAGAAACATGTCTCAGCCCTGGCTGGTGTGGCTCAGCGGGTTGGGTGTCGTCCTGCAGAGCGAACGGTTGCTGGTTCGACTCCTGGGCGGGGCACACACCTGGGTTGTGAGCCAGGTCCTCAGTTGGGTACAAGAGGCAACTGGTCGATGTTTCTCATAATAATATTTCTCTCCCTCTCTTTCTCTTGCTCTAAAGTCAATTAAAAACTTTACCTTAAAGAAAAATCAAGTTAAAAAAATTATTTTTAGAGAGGGAAAAGGAAGGAGAGAGAAACGAAAGGTGAAGCCACGTGCCCCGGGCCTCACCCTGCAGAACTCAGAGCAGTGACCGGAAGAAACCCAGCCGGGGCAACCGAGCACCACACCCCGTCCTGCCAAGTCCTTCAGAGACGTTACAAAATCAGGGTGTCAACAGCACCGACACTTACTTCTCTTTTTGGGTCCAGACTTGATGAGAGTTTCCTAATCCAGTGGTGTCACCCAGAGCAAAACAAGGGCCAAGTCTGCTGCTCACGCTAGGACTCAGAATCCTGTGTGTCTGTGGATCCCGCAGAGGTGTCTGAAAGGTCACCTGTTGGGGAGGGAGGAGGAGAGCGCCGGTTTAATGGTTCAAGTCCCCACCACTGCACGGGCCGCCCCGCTCGACCCTGCCACCTCAGTTAAGTCTCCAGGAAGGCAGGTCCCAGGGTGACCGAAGGTGCACGGGCAGGATGCACTCACCTTCATAGCTTTGGCTGTGCCCTTGGGCGGCACATTTTCTTTCTGTGACAGACGGAGAACAGGCGATCCTCCGCCAAGCTCCGGCGGCGCAAACAGGAAGTCGCAGTCCCCTGTGCTTTTGTTACCGGTGACGTTTTCGTCACTGAAGAGCACGAGACTCATTCTGGAGAAGGAGGTGGTTTGTGTCACTGTGGGGGCCGCACTGCCCGGAGGAACAGAGGGGACAGTGAGAGCTGCTCCTGCAAGGAGGGTCACACCTCAGGGAGTGTCCTTTGGCAGGCAGTCCCTGTCCTACTTCAGGGGACTGTGACTCCTCCATGGAGCTGGCGAGCCTCCACCTCCCAGGACAACAGCTAGAAGAGCCTTCAGCGAGGGGGAAGGACTGGGTTCTCACTCAAAACCTCTGCAGGTGAAAGTTAGTAGACAGGGGAGTCCTGGCCTGGGAGAAAGCTGGGGGCAGAGGAAGCCTGGCCCCGCCTTGGGCCTCTGCTGGAGGAGGCGGCCAAGTCACTGGAGAACAGAGAGGCCCGGGACTGGAGAAGGAAACGAGCAGTGAGGGGCAAGGTAACTGGGTAGGTAGTGGAGGAGCTTCTGCATCAGGGCCCGAGTCTTGAAAACATCAGGGGCCTTTGGCCAGGCCCAGAAGATTCTAGGGCAGCACACTCTTCCTTCCTGCAGTTTTTAGTGCGATTTGACATTCTCAGTCTAGAAACTGCCAGAGCACTGGGCATCGACCTGCCCAGGGGCACCAGGGTTCCTGCTGGGGGTGGGGGCCCTGGGGGCTGTGGCTGGAAGGGCAAGGCCCCAGGTGGCTGGGGCAAGGGTGGCTTGGAAAGAAAATTTGGGGTGGGTGGGACAAGATGGCTTGGAGGGCATGGGGGCTGGGAGTGGGCAGTGTGTGTCGGGGAATAGGGGTCAGCCATGGCTTGGCCAGCGGGCTGCCACGCGCAGTGCAGAATCAGGAAAGACAAGTCAAGGGAGATTCAGGTTTCTGGCCTGAGCTACTGGGTAAAAGGGGCAGGGGCCCCTTCCTGCAGTCCCCTGCCTGGAGGGAGAGCAGCACAGGGCCGGTGGCTTTAGTAAAGCTTGGCTCCTCCTCCAACAGAGACCACGGGAGGGGCTTGTGAGAAGGGGATGCCTGCGCGCCGGGGTGGGTGGGGAGGGCATGAGCCCAGGTGTCGCGTCGGGTGCAGCTGGAGCCAGTGATGGGGCAGGGCTCCCAGCTGAGGGTGCCCCCAAGTGAGGAGGAGGGTCCAAGGGCGGCAGCGGGCGGGGGGGGGGGGAGGGAGGGCTGGGGGCGGGGCGGAGACCTGCCCTTGCCAGTAGCAGCTACGTATAGAATTTGAGGCTGGACGAGGTCCCAGGGGAGCAAGGGGGAGGCCCGAAGCCCGCGCCCGACAGACGAACCGTCCTGGAGGACGGTCGAGAAGACAGAGGAGCTCGAGAGGCCGGCGGCCAGAATGGGCGGCGGGCTCGGGGAGCAGGGGCGGTGCCGGCGGCAGCCACCGAGGAGGAGCCAAGGGGAGGGGCGGCTCCCGTTAGGGACAGACGTCGGGAGGCGCCCACCTACCGCCAGAGGGGCCAGAGCCTGGGATGAGGCCCGAGCCCGGGAGCCCGCCGCCTTACCTGCCGGCCGCCGCGCGTAGTCGAGGAGGGAGCGGGAGGTGCCGAGTCCCGGAGTCAGTCCGCCCGCCACCGATTCAAATACCGACGTTTGGCGCGGGCAGCCAATCAGCGCGCGGTCGGGACGCACGGGGAGCCAGCAGCCAATAGGAGGACGTGCCGGCCAGCCACGCCCCTCCAGCGGGCCAGAGGGTGTGCTTCCGGCAAGAGGGCCACGCGGGCCTTGGCCGGAGCCGGAAATCTATGGGAGCCGTGTCTTGCCCAGCACGTGAAGGGGAAGGGCTGCTCGCGGGCGGGTGGTGATTGCGAGGCTCTCCGCCGGCCGGGAACCTTGGGCTCCGTTTCTAGTACGACTGTACTGCGCGGAAAGGCTGGGGCCTGAAGGTCGCTCGCCCGAGAGTGTCAGCTTCCCCAGCTGTAAAATGGGACCAGGTGCAGCACCGCCTTGAAGGCGGGTGTTGAGCGGGAACCGAACACTCGCGAGGACTGACGGGGTGGCTCACGATTTCGGGCTCTGTCCAGGGTGCGAGAACTCCACCTCCCAGAATGCCTCTCGCCGGCCCTTGGCGGGACTCCATCTCCCAGGGCACTCCGCGCCGGACCGGCGCCTGGCGGACCGGGGCGAGGGGGCCTGTTCTCCGCGCCGTGGGCGGCGGCACGATGGACAGCCCCGAGGTCACCTTCACTCTAGCCTATCTGGTGTTTGCCGTTTGCTTCGTGTTCACGCCCACCGAGTTCCACTCGGCGGGCCTCACGGTGCAGAACCTGCTGTCCGGCTGGCTGGGCAGCGAGGACGCCGCCTTCGTGCCCTACCATCAGCGCCGCACGGCCGCCACGCTGTTCTGCCACTCCCTGCTGCCCCTGGGTGAGGCCCCCCCCCTCTCCCGGCGGGAGTCCCCCTGTCTGCTGGGCGGAAGGGTCGGCCCGGCCGGCCTCGCGGTGGAGCGGCCGCGGGGCCACTCGGGAAGAAGATTCGAGGAAGGATTCTGGGATTCCCCGAGAGCCGAGGCTGCTGGCCAGCCGCCCATGTGTTCCCTACTGGCGGCAGCTGGTAGTTTGTAGGTGACAGAAAAGCAGGCTCGGAGCCTTAGGGAGAGGGGATGCTTCGCCCAGCTGGTGCGGATCGCGAACAGTCACGTGGGCGGCAGTTCCCAGGAGAGGGGCATAAGTTAACTGATTCCAACCGAGAGAGGAGGTGCCCTTGGCCCAGGCCTTGGAAGGTGGGTGTGGGAAGGGCAGGCAGATATGGGTGACAACACCCCCGGGGTATCACAGGTGGAGAGACTGGAAAGCCTATGTGTGGCCAGGATGCTCAGACCTTGCTCAGGGGCTATGCTGGGCAGTGACCCCGAAGCTAGCGGGCCTCTGGGGGGCGAGTCCATCAGCTGATTGGTCGGGGGATGGCCGAAGAGTGGGGTGCCAGGCAGGGGATCTCTGGAGGACTTGGGGGCAGAATCAGACTTGGGACAACAGGTGGCTGGTGCCTACGGGCAACCCTGTGGACACAGGGAGGGACTTTCAGTTGGCAGCCGGAAGCAGCAGCCCTGGTGGGTGTGGAGAGCAGCCAGGAGGCCTCGCCCCCGCCCGGAAGTGCATGGGGGCTGTCTGTGGGAAACATAACTCCCGGGAGTAGAGGGATTCAAGGAGGCCACACCTGGAGGGGTTAGTGGAGCCTGCCTTAATAGCTTTTTATTTTTCAACTACAGTTGATGTACAATATTAGTTCCAGGTGTACAACCCAGTGATTAGACACAGACCTTAAGAAGTGATAACTGTGTGAATCTAGCACCCACCTGGCACCACACGCCGTTGATATAACATTACTGACTCTATTCTCTGTGCTGCGTACTTTGAGTTCCCCTGACTATTCCTTTTTTTAAAAATTCTCGCTCAAGGATGTGTTTATGGGTTCTTAGAGAAAGAGAAAACATTGATGTGAGAGAGAAACATGGATTGGTTACCTCCTATTTGCAACCCCAACCGGGGATCGAACCTGCAACTCAGGCATGTGCCCTGACTGGGAATCAAACCTGCACCCTTCTAGTGTATGGCATGACGCTCCAACCAACTGAGCTACCTGGCCAGGGCTCTCTTGACTATTCTGTAGCTACCAGTCTTATTTAAGATTTTACTTAGTTATTTTTAGAGAGAGGGGAAGGGATGGAGAAAGAGAGGGAGAGAAAGAGAAACATCAGTGTGAGAGAGAAACATCGGTTGGTTGCTTCATGCACCCCAACTGGGGACTGAACCCACAACCCTTTGCTTTTCGGGATGATGCCCAACCCAGGGAGCCAGCCACACCGACCAGGGCCAGAACTACCAATTTGTACTCCTTGATTCCTTCACCTTTCTCACCCCTCCGCACGCCACTCCCATCTGACAACTGTCAGAATGATGACGCCTGCTCTGTGGCCAGGCACAGGGCCTTGTTTCTGTTGCTTTTTCCCATTTGTTTTGAACAGCTTTGAACCTTTCTAGGCAGTGTATCCTTTGCAGCTGAACCAGCTCAGGTGTTTGCTCTTAGCTCCTCAACTGCAGCCCTGCCAGTGCGGCCCTTCGCGCCTGCCCCGTTCATTGCGGTGTGCGGACTGGCCCTGGTACGGCCTGCCGTGGGCCGTGCACTAGCGCTGGGTTGGTAGGACGTGCCCCTGTCCTTTGCTTACCATCTGGCATGTGACATCCTAGCTAGGGCGGGCCACACTCAGATCTGCCTCCTCAGAGGGGGTGGGGTCAGGACTCCAAGGGGAGGACCACCGGGCTACTCTATTGGGTAATACCAGATTTTGTATTTATTTTCACTTTTCCTAGGTTTTGCTAGTTTTTTCAGTACTCACATGTGTCAACTAAAGTGGCAAGTTAAAAATGATTTTCTCTCATCTATGGAGTTGCTGCCATGGGTGCAGGCTGAGCCAGGCCAGCCATGGAGGTGGCCAAGACTCATCTGGCCTGGGGTTCTGACTGGCACAGAGAGTCAGTTCTAGGGTCGGTATGAGAGGAAGTGGCCCCCTGCAAGGTGCAGGGCCAGTACTGTGGCCCTCAGTGGGCCCCAGTGGGAGGACGAAGGCTGGGCGGTCCGACTCCACTGAGGCCGCTCTGTCCTTTGCAGGCTACTATGTGGGCATGTGCTTCGCAGCCTCGGAAAAGCAGCTCTTCTCCCCGAGCCAGGCCCCAGAGGCTTGGCAGCTCTTCTTCCTGCTGGCGGTGCTCCTGCCCACCATTGCCGGCACCCTGATCTACTACTGGTACCGGGATGGGTGGGCCCGCCACCCACTGGCCCGCTCCTTGGCCCTCTATGCCCTCCCACAGTCGGGCTGGCAGGCTGTCGCTTCCTCTGTCAACACTGAGTTCCGGAGGATAGACAAATTTGCCACAGGGGCACCGGGTGCCCGCGTGATCGTGACAGACACGTGGGTGATGAAGGTGACCACGTACCGTGTACATGTGGCCCAGCAGCAAGATGTGCACCTGACTGTAACGGAGTCACAGCAGCACGAGCTCTCGCCAGACTCGAACTTGCCCGTGCAGCTTCTCACCATCCGTGTGGCCAGCAGCAGCCCTGCGGTGCAGGCCTTCGACATCCGGTAGGTGGGCCTATGGCCTATGGTGGGCCGGGGCTGGGACTCCACAAGGCCTTGTGTCCAGCTGGTACCCAGTCTGGTCTTTGTGGCCCTCTGGAAGGCAATGATGGGTAGGAGTGGCCCCTCCAGTGTGACCTTCGCTCAGGGCTTCTGTCACCCACCCTAGGCCCCTTCCCTGGCCCTCTGTTCCCTTTATGCTCCATGGGTACCTCCTGCACTTCCCCTTTATCCATGCTCAGCTGCCTTCTCCCCTTTCTCAGGGGAGCACACTGGGACCTTTGGGGACAAAGGCTTGGTGGCTGCCTCACCTCTAAGGCTTAGGTTGGAGCTGAGGCCCTCCCATCTTCTTCAGGCCACGGTTGGTCTGTTGGGCCCCTGCTGGGACACGCCTTGCTCCTAACCCTGTCAAGGGCCAGGCTCTGTGTCTCACCTCTAGTCCTCCCACCCTCCCTGTGTCCCATTGGGGTGACCAGGTGGTGCTGGGTCTGTTGGCTCTGGCCTTATGGCCATGTTTGCTGGCTGGTTTTCACTGGGCAGCTGGGCTGTGCCCGAAGCCTCTACGGTCTGTTTGTGGGCACCCTGGTCACTTGCAGGGTGTAGTCTTGGTGTCCCCGATGCCTGTCCCAGGGTTCTCGTTAGGTTGCCGGGGAATAGGGTCCTGCCCTGCAGGATCCAGTGGCCCTAGCTCAGCAGCCCGGCCTTGTGCAGGCTGAACTCCACGGAGTACGGCGAGCTGTGTGAGAAGATCCGGGCGCCCATCCGCCGAGCGGCCAATGTGGTCATCCGCCAGAGCCTGGGCGACCTGTTCCTGGAGACGTTCGCCTCCCTGGTGGAGGTCAACCCGGCCTACACAGTCCCTAGCAGCCAGGTGGGGGCCTGGGTGGTGGGGTGGTGGGTGGGTTCCTGCTGCTGGGCCCCCGTGGGCCAGGGCCCTGGGGTGCAAGCTGGGGACCCCTTGGGGGTGTCTGGTGGTCTCCTGTGACCTCCTTGGGCTGCCCGCAGGACCTGGAGGCGTGCATCGGCTGCATGCAGACGCGTGCCAGTGTGAAGCTGGTGAAGACCTGCCAGGAGGCAGCTGAGGGAGAGTGCCAGCAGTGCTACTGCCGCCCCATGTGGTGTCTCACCTGTATGGGCAAGTGGTTTGCCAGCCGCCAGGACCCGCAGCGCCCTGACACCTGGCTGGCCAGCCGTGTGCCCTGCCCCACCTGCCGTGCACGCTTCTGCATCCTGGATGTGTGTGCCGTGCGCTGAGTTGGCTGGGCCAGGGCGAGGGAGCGGCCATGGGGGTCCTGCCAGCCCAGCCAGGGCCCCCACTGCTGCCTTGGGGAGCAGCCAGGGCTCCTTACCCAGCTGCAGAAGGACGAGGGCTTTTTTTTAAAGAGGAAGTTCTCTGCCAAAGTTCGGGCCGTGGCAGTGGGATGGGTCTTCCGGGCCCTGCTGCCTTTGTTTCCTACCCCTCTGGGTATGGGTGGTACAGGTCACAGAACATGGCGTGGGTCCACTGCCCGGGTATTCGGGCCCCTTGAGCTGTCTTTGGAAGACCCTGGGGTCTGTCCCAGATGGCTCTGACCTGGGCCACTTGCCTTAATTTTATGGAGCACATCTGCCCCTTCGTTACATGCCAGACGCAGATTTGTCCAGGACGGGCTGTGGTCCGTTCTGCTCCTGTCCCCATGCTAGCTGCTGGCCCTGTGGGGGCTGCTCTGAGGGCCTGGGGCAGAACCTGCCAGTGGAGGGGAGACCTAGAGTGCCACTGTATGGTGATAGCACCACCCAGGGTTTCCTGGTCGCTGTTCTTGGATGAAGGGGCCCCTACTTGCTCCCTGCGCACAGGGACTTGGCTTCCCATCAGGGGCTAGGCAAGGCACTGGCTGCTTTCAGGCGCCTGTCCCTTAGCTGCGTGTTCCGAGGGCCACTCATCCCCTGGAGGGTCATTGCCTGTATGCCTTCTGCTGCCCCCAAGAGTACAGGGAAGAGCCGAGCTTCAGATTCCTGGCTGGCGAGGTGGTGAGCTGAAGACCAAGTGCCACAGTGACATCCTGCATCCACACAAATTTGTCAGGACAGGACTGGCCACCGCCCACGGGGCTCACCTGGTTCAGCAGGGCATGTGCCCAGCGGTCAAGGCACCGATCAGTATCTCACCAACCCCTGGCGGTTCAGCTGTGGGGGCAGTGCCAGGGCCTGCTCTGAGCTCATGGCTGCTGGAGTCCTCAAAGTGGTGACTCTTAAGCCCTCCTAAAACTGGCCCATTTGAGCAGAGGCGATGGACCCAGCTGGTCCAACTCACCCAAGGCCGCGCCGAACCCCGGGGGTTTGGGAGTGGAGGATTTGTGGGCCCTTGGGGTGCTCAGCAGGTGAAGGCATTAGAGGGGCACCAGGGGCCACCCCCAGCCCAGCCCGGAGTTTCAGGTGCTGCCTGTGGAGGGCTGGTATGGGGCATTTTTTCTACAGAAGGAAGTGACCTAGTTTTATAAAGATAAGTCTATCGTAGCTCAGCGACACAGTATTCAATAAAACGTTAGCCTGACGTTAAATGCACTTTCTCTGAGTGGACTTTGTTTTTCCTGATTGTCAAGCTTTGGTAACAGGTGGGGAGAAGCCATCTTAAAATGGCAGCACTGCATCCACTTCAGCAGTGGGGGTTGTGTCCAAAAGAAGGAAGAAAGGGGAGGCAGGTGCCCTGAGAACCCCCCTCTGATTTCCTGCTCCGGTGCAGGTCTGCACAGCCCACTTCCTGAGCCACTAGGAAGCAGGCCCCGTGGTCCTGGGCCTGGTGTTCTGGTTGGAGGGGTGGTGGCCAGGGGCCCCAGGGGCTGTCAGCCTGGGACACTGGTGGCCCAAGGGCACAGGCCTCCCTCCTCGTGCTCTCTCGGTGTCCGGTGGTGGTGGGGGCCTGGGTGGCCCAGGAGGGCCTGCTGCCCAGGCTCAGGGGTGGGAGGAGGGCGAGCTCCCTAACACTCGCTGCTGGACCGGAAACATTTTTAGGAAAGTGGCACCTGTAAGCCACTGAAAATCCAGAGCCCTGGCCGGGTGGCTCCGTGGGTTAGAGCGCCGCCCTGATTGGCCAGGGTTGAGGGTTCGACCCCCAGTCAGGGTACATACAAGCACGAATGCGTTAGTGGAACAAGTCGATGTGTCTCTAAAATCAGTAAGAAATTAACCGTTTGAGTCCCAGGGGGTATTGTCAGCAGCGCGATTGCGCTGCTTGGGACTCAAACGGTTAAAGAACTCGAGTTTTCTGCGTCCAGAATCCGGGGTCTCTCTCTCCTCACTGGCAAGGCTCTGCTGGGTGGGGTGCGGCGGGGTAAGCGCGGGAGGAGGCCCTGGAAGCGGCCGACGGAGCCGTGCTCGGAGGCGGAACCTAACGAGCGCGGCGCCAGGAGCTGTCCCGGCTCACGTTTCCGCAGACTTGCGAGGAGGTGCAGACAAGCTTTTCGCGTGTCCCCGCTGCCGCCCCTTCCGGGTTCCCGTTCCCGCCACCGCGGGGAAGGCCGCCGCCGGGCGGACCAATCGGAGACAGGCCCTGCCCGGGCCTTGGCCAATGGGAGGGCCGAGCCGCGCACCTCCCCCTGAGGGTCCGCGTCGCCCGCTTCCGAATCTCCCGCCAGTGCCCCGCCCCGCCCGCGAAGGAGCGTCCAATCAGCGTCCGAGGGCCGCGGGCGCCTCCACGCCGGGGGGCGATTTTTTCTGGGTCCTGTGGTCAGTCAGCCCCACGGCGTCGGCCCGCCTGCAGCCGGCGGCGTCCGAGCGGCGGCTTCGCGTCTCCGCCGTCCTAGGCCTCCTGCGCGGCGCGCTTCCGAGCGGGCTCCCCCCCGCGGGCTCGATGGTCTCGCCCGGCCAGGCGCGGGACGGCGCGGGGCGGGGCGGGGCGGGGCGGGGTGGATAAAGGCGGTTGGGGGCGGGGCGCGCAGTGTGTCTGCGCCGCGGGAGAAGACGCGCCGGCCGTCGCTCTTTCGCCATGTCCTGCAGCCCGCGAAGCCCCCCCAGGTACCGGAGCCGCTGCGACCGCGACGCCAGGTGAGGCCGGACCGCGCGCTGCGGGCGAGCCAGGTGGGGGCGCGGGGCGGCGGGGGGCGCGGTCCGCCTCGCCCGCCCTGACGCGGCCTCTCGCCCGCAGCCCGCCGACCCCCGCGAGATGGAGCCTCGGGCGCAAGCGCAGAGCCGACGGCCCGCACGGGGCGTCCGAGGACGCCGAGGGCCTCGCGAAGCCGGCGGACGACAGCAGACCCGACAGGTGGGCCCTGCGCGCGCTCGGGGCGGCGGGCGCGGGCGGCGGGCTGGGTAGGGCGGCGGTGTGTCGGCCGCCTCTCTCGCAAAGGCGCCGGTGCCACCCAGCGCGACCGCGCGGCCCCTGAGGATCTCGGGAGGGGCCCCCGTGGAAGGTGTCAGCACCTCAGCCGGCCATCCCTTTGTGTTCCCGGGCAGCTGGGCAGGCTCAGCCTTGGGAGGCGTCGCGTCGGGGCCGCCGAGGTGGTGTCCGGGTTGTTCTCCCAGGAGCCTTTTGCGGCATTTGCATACTTTCTAGGTCGGGCGGTGCGCTGGAGCGAGGTCGGGACCCAGTGCCTAGCGAGTTTTCGCTTTTGTCGTGCCCGTGGCCGGTGCGGGGTGAGGGGGGACGCGGGCCACCCGAGGCAGGCGGTGCCAGCCCTGCGGTCCCTGGGAGCGCCCAAACGCCGAGGCCTGCGGGCGTGGAGACCTTTGTGTCCTGCAGGCGGGCCACGGCCGCATGGGGGGAGTGGGCGCTGGAAGACTAAGCAGAGGTGCCCGGAAACGGGTGCAGGGGAGACTGGAGGCAGGACTCCGAGTGCGTGCCGGTCACTCGGGGGATGCGGAGAGGCCCCGGGGTTTCAGGGCTGCACAGCTCTGTCGTTGGCCAAGCTCGACCTGGCCTGGGGAAGGGGTCGGTGGTAAGGCTGCGAGGTTGGCAGGTGAGTAGATGACGACGTTGGGAGATAACGGGATCCAAGAGTGGCGGGAGGCTGCTCCAGTGAGGCTCAAAGGTGAGGGGTGAGCAGCTTGTAGAGCTGGGACAGGTGAGACGGTGCAGGCAGAGGTGCCAGCGCAGGAGGGACTCTGCACGGCCTTGGGCTAGAGGCCGGCACTGATGTCAGTGCTGCCATCAAGCTCTGAGCCCCTGGGCTCCCCCTCAGGTGAAGACCAGAGGTGTTATGTCCCCACAGGCACCCCACTGGCTCACCAGCTGGCCACACGGGCCTCCTTCCTCTCCCAGCACAGTAGGAAGGCTCCTGTCCTCGTCCCTTTCCCCTGCCGCTCTCTGCATACCACTGTTCTCTGCAGTGCCCTGTCGGGCGGCGCCTGGCCCTGGGCCAGCTGCATGTCCTCACAGGGTGCAGGCTTGGTCCCATTGGGGCGCTTTTCCCAGAAGTACCCCTGTCTGAGGGTGGAACAGGGTGAACGTAGCCTGCCTCGTCTAAGAACCGAGTCTTAGCTCCACAAAAGCTGGTCTCTGTTGTGAACAGGAGACGTAGCAGCAGGTTGTTTGTAAGCGCCTATTAAGCGTTCAGGAACCTGCTGTGTCCAGGAGACCCAGACCTGAGTCGTGTGCCCGGCTGGAGGCCTTGCCCGTGCCCAGCTGTGGTCCAGCCCGCGTCTCTGCCCCACGACACAGTCGCAGAGCCAGTTTCGCTTCTGGGGCACTGGTTTGGCTCCCCCCCGCCACCCGCCGTCTTTAGACTTTGGAGAGTTACTTTTGGAAATCCAGGTGGGTTTCTCTGGGTGGGACAACCACGGGGAGAAATGACAGCTTTGTAAAGGGATTGATCACTTGTCACTGTGCTTCCAAAGCATGCCAACGGCTGGCATCTAGGACACACAGGGCTGCTTATTCTGAAGGCGTAAGTTTACATCTACCCTGGACAGACCAGCAACTCTAACGGCCAGAATTCTGGGCATAGAGCCTTATGTTTTCAAGTTGCCCAGCCTTGACTAGCAATTTCCTTGGTTCTGGGCACAGCTGAGCTCCTGGGTTCCTTGGAACCCAGCCCTGGGGGCTGCCTTTCCCCGTAGACTGAGTCCTAATGCAGTGAGGACTCTGGTGTCTGTTCTTGTCCCCTGGCCCCCCCCCCCCCCACTTTGACACTGTGTTCTGAGTCGGTACTTGCGCATCTGTGAGTAAAATCGTAGCCATTGTTGATTATGTCACTTCACCGTGCGGTCACTCTGCTTAGCATTGTGTGTTGTCCGAATCTTCAAGCCCCCGGAAACGAACTCCTCGTTTTGCAGAGAAGAGGACATGTTGCCTTAGGCCCTTTCTCAGTGCAGACAGGGCCTTGCTGACCCTGTCTGCCTCCCCATGGACTCTGTCCTCATGTGTAGCCCGCGCTGGCCCCTGGTGGGCGCACGGAGCACACTGGATGATCAAAGCCTAGAGAGGTGCTGTCAGCCAGGGAGTTTCGGGTGCAGAGCACAGCGCCCCTTCTCTTGATGCTCCCTCAACTGCTTTGGGCCATGTCCTGGTGTCCGCCATGAAAGGACACGGACAGCGTGTCACGGTTCAGGGTGCATTTCCCTTTTTCCGCAGTTTCACCACTCCGGAAGGCCCAAAGCCCCGGTCCAGATGTTCGGATTGGGCGAGTGCCGTGGAAGAAGATGAGATGAGGACCAGAGTGAACAAAGAAATCGCACGGTACGCGCTTCAGACTGCTTTGAAGTGCTGGTCGTGGTCAGCTCCAGAACGAAATGAGGCGGGTGTTGTACCGGCGGGTTTACAAGTCTGGTCTCAGGCCCGCAGTGTCAGCAGGTCCTGGGAACTTGGCAGAAGTGTAGGTTCTCAGGGCGCCCCTCACGCTGGCCTGCTGGGAAGGAGACTCCAGGTGGAGACTCCAGGTGGGGCCTCCATATGAGTCTGCTCTCTGAGGGCTGAGGACTGCTCTCTCAGTGGCCATCCCTGTGGACCCCTGCTGGCTGGCAGAGGGCCATCATGATGTGCCCAGCCCACCAGGCTGGGCGCCTGGCCCGCAGGCAGGGGAGGTGCTTTCTGCAGAGAGGGAGTGCTCCTGGCCGACGCCTGGCACAGGCTGCAGCCTGCAGTGGCCAGAGCTCAGGAAGGGCTCCCTGGCTTGGCATCTGAGCCTCTTGCGGTTGTGCCCCTGGTTTTCCCAAGCTCCGAGCTGCGTTCTCTTCCTGGACTTTTGCCGGCTCGGGACGCCCCCTTAAATCCTGCTTGACTCCCTTGGTGATGTTTCACTGGTGTTTGCCGGCCTTTCTCCCGGTCAGTGTGTGCCGTCCGACCCAGCCGAATGAGCTTGGAGTTAAAATGTCGTGACGAGGTGAAGTATGTTGAACCGGGAAGGCACTGGTTCTGGATTTGGAGGAGGACATGTGGCCTCGGCTGCTGCAGGGAGGCTTGGGGTGGCCCGCTGCTGCAGGGCTGTGGCATTCGTAGCTGCCTGTGTGGGAAAGGCACCGGCTTGGGGCAAGGAGGCATGTGGGTGGCAGAGCAAGGACACGGGACGTGGGCCCCAGCGCTCCCGACCCGTCTTACCTGGGCGGGCATCAATCCCTCGGCCGTGGAGCTCGGCTGTTTGCCCTGGTCCGAGTGATTTCCGTGCTCTGCTCCTGAGGCTGTGACAGCGATCAGTGTGCCTGGGTGCCCGTACCCCGCCACCCTCGCTGGGACTCTCTGCCTCTCTGAGGCCATGTAGGGGGTCCCTCTTTGTTCCTCGGTTGTCTCACAGGCCTCTCTGAAAATTATCCTGCTCTGTCTGAGGCCCCTGTGTCCACCACACCCCCTGTGAGGTCTCACTGCCTGAGTGACCCCCAGGCACGTGGTGATTGGGGCCACCGGCTGCCTCCCCTTGTCAGGGGTGCTGTGAGAATTCAGCTCACTGTGCTTCACAGAGGGTGACCTAGCAGCTGTCTGACGATTTGGAAAGGCTTTGGTCATGCTGGGGTCCTGGGGAAAGGGGATGTGAGGGATGGGCTATGTCTCAGTCCTCACAGGATGCTGTGTGGTCAGTGCTGCTGTGGGACACCAGAGGTGAGCCAGTTCTCTGCCTCCTGGTGCCCCGACGGCGGGCAGCCACTGACCTGTGGAAGGAGGCACAGTGGTGCATGACATCTGAGACAGGCACGTGAACTGGCGCTGGAGGTGGTCCGTGGTGGCAGTGGCAGAGGTTTGGGCTGTTGGCTGTGGTGGAGGCAGCTGCCCTGTGGGGCCACGGGGTGGGGGTGTGGTGGGGGGGGCAGTCGGGCAAGCATACCCGGCAGGCACATAGGTCCCTTTAGCAGGTAGTTGTGCCATTAGAGGGAAACCCTTGATTCCAGGCCACACATGTACATGTATTTTAATGCTGCAGGGTTCGGGGGAGGTAAATTTATTTGTTGTTTGTTTGGGTCTTGCTCCTGAAGCAGACCTGTTTAGGGCAGTGGTCCCCAACCTTTTTGGCGCCAGGGACCAGTTTGCTGGCTTGCCCCCGCCTCCCCTCCTGCTTTGCAGCCCAGGGGTTGGCGACCCCTGTGCTAGGGCTTGTCTGGCCTCAAGAAGCTGGTGTTCCCCACGGGCCTGCGGGCATCGGTGTGGTGGTTTTCTCTCAGAACCGCCAGCTTTAGGCACTTTATCGTCTTGTAAAAGGAAGTGACAGAAGATACCGCAGGCCTGGCCCGCTCCACTCCGCAGCCCACAGTGCTCGGGAGTGCGCATTCCTGTGCTGCTCTAAGAGCAGCAGGTGCTTGTGCCTTTTAACAACAGCAGCCTTTGTTTGGCTTCCAGATACAAAAGGAAACTCCTCATAAATGACTTTGGAAGAGAACGAAAGTCATCGCTGGGAAGGTGGGTGCCGTCTTCCTGCTTTTCTGGTTGGACAGACCTGTGGTTTGTCCCCAAGAAGGTGGGGACCGGGGGTGCTGGTGTGTCTGGCATTCGCTGACGAGTCCGTTCTTCACTGATGGGGGAACATTGTGCTGGATGGGCCAAGGAGTCTGTTTAATTTTTTCTGTAAAATGAAAGACACATTTTTCATTTTCACCCACAATTTTACTGATTCGGATATGTTGGGTCTGTCGGCGATCTCCCACTATTGGCTTCTGGTGGGCAGAGGCCGGGGTGCTGCTGCGGAACATCTTCCAGTGCGTAGACAGCCCCACAGCAAAGGGTGGTCTGGCCAGAATGTCAGCAGTACCGAGACACTTCGCAGACCACTTGTGACACGTTTGACCAGTCACAGCACCTTCTCCATACCCTGCACACTGCATACATCTTTTCCTATAGTTCAGCTGCGTTTTTACCTTTCTTAAAATGATAAGGCATAATTTGCCAGAAATGTTGCTTATATTCTTCCATCTTGAGTATTAAAATGGTTGCACAAAAATCCACCAATTTTGGTAATTTTTTTTTAAACGCATGTTGCTATGACAGCTGTCACAGTACCACCTAACACAGTTGTTTCTAATGAAGTTAAAGACAACCAACTGAGCACTGTTAGAGCCATGTACGAAAAACCGAAACTGGGTTTTGGCCAACCCAGTGTGTCATGTATTCGATTCCCATGCGCACAAAGGTTCTGGACTGTGCCAGGGTCATTTGGTTGGGAGTCCAGAGGACAGACCCCTTTGTTACTGTGTCTCTGCACTTTCTCACGTGGCAGTCTTAGTTGCGAGGGGTGTTCTGGCGTTAACTTCATCCTCTCCAGCTGTGATTCGAAGGCAACCCCGTCCTCAGTGCCGGCAGACCTGGAGACGGATGAAAGCGTCCTGATGAGGAGACAGAAGCAGATTAACTACGGGAAGAACACCATGGCCTACGACCGCTATATCAGAGAGGTCCCGAGGTAGGCCAGTGGCGTGGGCACGTCCTAGCCACACTGGTCCCTGCAGTCTGTGGACACCCAGAGGGTAAATCTGGTCCTGGGCCAGAATCGGCTGCTGCGTGAATATAGAGTGGGCCGGTGTTAGGAAAACCATGGGCAGGAAGGCATTAAAAATACACTCGCCATTTAGAGCGTCTGAATAGATGAGAGAAGCAGCTCGTTTCTCAGGACTGACATTAAAAACATGATGGGGAAAAGGTGACGTTCACACTACAGGTCTTCCTGGGGGCGCCGTGAATGGGGGGCCGTGTGTCCAGGCAGCTATGCTCCCAGGTCCCTCACGGATACACGCCTTAGATGGGACGTCACTTCCTCAGAGGACTGGGGTTCGGATGCACTTTTTGGGACACAGGTTGCAGAGGGTCTGGAGAGTCAGAGGCGGCGCTCTTAGCCACCGCTCTGCTCATGTGGAGAGCACCAGCCTGCACTCCTCTAGCAGCGCTGGTCCCAGAGTTGGGCTCATCCTCAGGCTGGGTGCCGGGCACCCTCCCTCTCCTGCAGGCACCTTCGGCAGCCCGGCATCCACCCCAAGACCCCCAACAAGTTCAAGAAGTACAGCCGGCGCTCCTGGGACCAGCAGATCAAACTCTGGAAGGTGGCCCTGCATGTTTGGGACCCTCCAGCTGAAGAAGGGTGTGATTCTCAAGAAATGTATGTCTTACTGCCTTTCTTTCTCAAAGATTTAATTTATTTTTTAGAGAGTGGGGGAGGGAGAGGGAGAGAAACATCCATCTGATGCTTCTCATACTCAGCCTGATTGGAGACCAGACTAGCACACCCAGGCACGTTCCCTGTCCGGGCACCAAACCGGTGACCTTCGTGGTTTGTAGCACAACGCCTAGCCTGCTGAGCCACACGGGTCAGGGCTTGTATTGCCTTCCTGCTCTCTGCTTCTGCAGCTCGTGCCCTGACTGAAGTGGCTGTCACCTGCTAGTCAGTTGTCAGAGTAGAGCTCAGAAAACCCAGAGAAGTGTGGGTTTTTTTTTTTCTGTTATTTGAAGTAGTTGACTTTAGAGAGGAGGGCGGGGGCGGGGGCGGGACACACATGGGTCTGTTGTCCCGCTTCTCTGTGCACTGTCTGTGTCCTTGACTGGGGATGACTCTCTGAGCCACGTGGCCAGAGCGTCTTTTATTTGTTTTTAAGGTAAATATTCTAAAAGTTATTTGAGTAATTTATATCGAATTAAAGTTTAAGAGGGGTTTTTACTTTTTCCCTATTGGCTTTTAAACTTGCGTCTCGTTGGAAAGACCTTAGACCTGAACCCTTGCCATGTGGTCAGGATGCCGGCCTGGTCTTGCTTTGGTCTTGCTTTGCCTCCCTCTGTAGTTTCTTGAATTTTTGCTTTGTGCTGGGGAAACTTACTAGAAACTGTCGGGTTTGAGATGACTTCTAAGGTGGCTTTACAAATGCGGCCTCACAGATGTCACGTCGAGTTTTTTGCTAGTGTGACGATGTGCTGTTCTCTTTATGAGCAGAAAATTGGAGAAATTCGCGATGAGGTGTCGTCTGATTTGTCACGGTCCCGGCCCCCAGATTTGGCTTGTGATTGGTGCTCTTGGGTGCGCACCGCTCTCCTGTGGGCAGGACAGCTGCACCTCTGCCGGGCTAGGCAGGCGCAGTTCAGTCGGCATGCCCTGGAAAGCCATTGTCACAGGGCAGCATGGCTTTAGCGAGCAGGCTTGGAGAACATGCCGTCGCCACGGGTCTCCTGCTTCGTGCAGTGGCGCTGAGGCCTGTTTGGGTTCACAGGCGTCCCGTGGACCTTGGGGAGATGGAGACGGAATCTGCCGAGAGTGGCTCCGAGTCCCAGGCGAGCTCTCAGGACAACAACTTGGTGAGTGCCTTTCCCTGGTTCCCTCTCTACACGGCGTCTCGGGTCACTTGCTGGCCATATGCGCCCTTTGTAACCTGCAGTCTCACTGGAGTTGGACTCTGATGCTTGTGAGAAAGGGCCCTCCCCCACTTGGATGACCAGCAGAAGGGTTGGTGGGGTTCCTGGGTGTGGCCTCGTTTAGGCGTTTGGTCCAGTCCAGCCGATCCCGCTTCCATTGAAAAGGCAAAGGCCTCCCCCTCTTCCAGGCTGTGCCGGGTCTGTGCCGGCCGCCAGCCGACTTGCCTTTAAGAGTGTAGTGCTGCGTGCCTAGGAATTCCCCCACATCTGCCAATTTAAAGAAACCCCATGTTTTTGAGGGGAGTGGAAGTTTCCAAAATTAAAAGCAATTAAATCGCATCTCCAATTCCATAGGTACTGGTTGGGTGCACGTTTTGCAGACTTTTAAAAACAATTAACTTGAGAGGGAGAGAGAGCACGAGAAACATGGGCATTGTCCCACCTATGGGCACGCTCATTGGTTGCTTCTTGTCCGTGCCCCGAAGGGGGTCTAACCCGCAGCCATGGCGTGGTGGAGTGAGCTCCCTGGCCAGGGCTCTTGCAGACTTTTCTGTTCAGGCAAATCCATGTCAGTAGTCCTTCGCGAAAGGTCCATCCCTTTGTCATCATCATAGAAGAGCCCACCTCATGTCTGCATATGGCCATGCAGGGCAGCAAAGTGTGAAAGTAGGCTCGGGGGTGGTGGGACAGTCAGCCTGTGAGGCATCCTGGATGGGTTGAGAAGCCCGTGCACGAGGGCTGCTCCTCCCTGGCCACCCTGGTGAGCTGGTCTGCGCCTCCCCGGCTCTGGGGGCCAAGTGCACCACACACTCCTGGGGCTGGCTCTAGACATGGATGTCCAGCAGGGGAGGAAGGGCACACGTAGGTCCCATTGAGAGGAGTGCCACCGTAAGAGACTGTTTTTGAGGACTAGCGACTGGGGAGTCTTCCAGGGGAGTAAGAAGGGGACAGTTCACTGCGGGGCATCCCGGTGAGGCAGACCTTTCAGCAGGTGGGGTCCTTGGTTTGGATGCAGCTACCTCATCGCAGAAATCAGGAACAGGTGCCCAGGCCTTGGAGGTGGCAGCAGGGGGAAGTTGTTGGGGAGAGCCAGGCCCTGAAGATGGTGGTGGCAGGGGTCCCAGCGGGAGGTCCTTGTGGGCTGCAGGGAGAGCTGGCTCCGTGGTGGCTGAGCACCCAGGGACCGGCTGGCTAGGTGTGCCATGCCCATGAAAGTTAGCTGTGGGCTGGGGAGCTTTGCTGGAAAACCCAGGCATCCCCACCATGCTGTGACTAGGCTCAAGAGATGTCACGGTGATGGTCCGGCTTCTCAGTTGTCCCAGTGTGTTCTTCTTATACGTCTTTCTGCTTGATTCAGAATTTAATCAAAACTACATAATTTGAATCGCCACGTTTGGATTCCCTTTGTCTTGGCGCTGTCTCTCGGCCTTTCCACCATGACACTGGCTTTTTCCTTAAACGTTCATTTCAGATTTTGGTGTTACTTGGTGTAAATGTTGGGCTTCAACTGGTTTAAACTCCCTAAATTGTAAACTCTAACAACTTTAATGTATTTGAACGTATGACCTGTTAGTTAAAATTTTTTAGTGAAAAAAGCAAAACTTGTTCATTAGAGCAACCAGAAATCCATGAAACTAACCCGCCTGTCCTGAGGCCACTGCTGTCAGGCCCCGGAGCCCTCGGCTGTGAGCACCACTGGCATCGCCGTGCCCGCACCCAGCCTGTTTGTAGCGTTCCTCGTGTGCAGCACAGCAGTGCTCCCGTGGGACTCCTGCAGGTTGTGTGGTGTCAGAAGTGGCCTCCGCTCTCAGGGCAATGTGGGCTTGGGAAGGGGCTGTCCTTGCCCCCCCTGCCGGAGCTCAGGCAGCCCTTCCTCCACCAGTGAGCAGGTGCCCCACAGTCTGGTGTGCTGCCTCCCTAGTCGGGGGGACAGCTGTCACTGAGTCCATGCAGCAGCCCCTGGGTCTCCTGTCCCAGCTGACTGGCTGCAGCTCAGAGAGGCCTTGCAGGGTCCAGTAGTTTCCAGTCTTGGGGGGGAGGTGGTTAGTCGGGTAGGAATTTGATGCGTCCAGCTAAAGCAAAGTTAAATGCCATCCATGACACTTCATTAGCTGTTGCTTCAAGCTCCCTCTTGTGCATGCCAGCACTGGAGGCCTTTGCTTGTAGTGACCGGCCTTAGGCCTAGGGTGCTGAGGCCGTGGGAGGCAGCACTCCCCACCTGGGTGGGGCCAGCTTTGACTCCCACCTCTGTTCCAGGACGTGTACTCGGGCACACCCACCAAAGTCAGACACGTGGACTGCCAGCTGGAGGATGAGTTCGACCTGGAAGCCTGTTTAACCGAACCCCTGAAAGACTTCTCGGCCATGAGCTAACCAGTGCCGGTCGGCGGCCGCAGATAGCACGTCGCCCCTGCCTGGCCAGGTAGAGGGCCAGCCAAGTGTGTGCGTGCTCCTCATGCGGCGGCTCCTGTTAATAGTTTGTCTCCTGGTGAATTGTTCTTGCCTTATTTTCTTAAACAATTTTATGTATAGTGAGTGAATATTGCATGTTTTAAGTCGTAAATGGAACTAAATCCAACAAAAATCGACCTTGAAGCAACCTTACGAGAGACTTACTGCTCAGTCCCTGCCACCCTGCGCTCACCCGACAAGCGCACTGGAGCTGGCTTTCCGCCCGTGTCTGGGGCGTGAGGGTGCCGATGCTCAGGCGGCTGGTGTAGGCTGGACTGTGTCCAGGGGCCGGTTCGGCATCAGCTCTCTGTGCTGGTGTCTATCTGGGTGTTCGCACAGTCGGATCCTTTGACATCTTTATGGGAACTTAATTTTTGACCTTTTGTCAATATGTCGAGGTGGCTTTTTCCCACATACGGAGCACTAAAGTGTCAAAGTTACTGAAGTAATAGGTTTTATTAAGTTACACAGTCTTAATGGGGAACTTGTAAATAGTGTGAGGTGGGTCTTCTACCCGACATACTCCAAGAGTTAGGGCAGCAAAGGGGTTCAGGAAGCACGTTTTTATGCAGTTAACATGCCATGTGAAGTTGCTGTAAATGATGATGTTTACAGATTTTCTGTCCAAACGTGCAGCTGTACACTTCTCGTTAAGACTGTTCTGTTTCTACTGCTTTTGTACGGAATGAGATCGCAAGAATAAAAAGAACCTTTAATGGACTGACTGCGTTGCCAGATGGACTAGCTGCTGAGACGGTTTCTGTGTTTGGAGGATCCTCCGCTTCTGTCCTCGCCACGTGACACAGGGAGGACAGCACACGGCCGGGGCAGAGCCAGAACCGTGGCCCAGGCTTGCTAACCCCCTGCCTTCCTGCTGAGGAGGCCCTACCTCCACTGTGCAGTGCACGGCGCTCACCCAGGACACCAGGGCCTGGCTGTGAGCTTATCCGGCAGCCAGGCCGACAGCCTTCCCTGCTTCCCGAGACAGGCTGCGTAGTCTGCCCTGGAGCGGAGTGAGTGCTGGACCAGGCCCTGCTTGCTGCCGCCGCCCCTGGCCACGGGCCCCAAACACTTCCCTCAAAACTCGCTTCAAGCCGGGGATGGGCTTTGGAACTTGGTTCCAAGCATTTCCGAGCTCGTCCTTGATTATCTAACATTTGTTGAGCCCACACTGTGTCAGGCACAGTCCAGCAGACACGGGATGTGCAGGAAACCCAGAGTCTGCACTCATGCCTTGGTGGGGACAGAAGGTAGTAGTAGTACATGTGGTGTCGGGTTAAAGGATGAGGGAGTGGGGGGGGGGTGGGACATGAGTGGTTGGGAGAGGCCTGATAGTGGCATTTCAACAGGGACAGCCGTTGGGGACAAGCACTTACCCCAGAGAGAGGACAGCAGGTGCAAAGGCCCTGAGGGGGCTGGTGTGCAGGCTGCCAGCCAAGTCCTCAGGTGTGGGAGGCTGGGCAGTGGGGGCAGGGAGGGCGGGGGAGTCACATGCCAGGGTGGTGCTGGGAGATGGGGAGTGGCACAGCCTGTGAGACTCCTGGTCAGCTCAGAATGTGCCTCAGGCTGCTGGCTGCTTACACCCCGAGGTGACAGGAGAGAAGCTGCCGGTCCATGTGCAGAGCGGCCCTGGACGTCCTGGTTGTCTCAGCCTTTCCAGATGGCGAGTGAGGCTGACGCTGAGAAACGGCCTCTGGGCAGAACTAAGGTCGGAGGGCAGCCAGGAGGATGTGGTCTGTGGCCGGACAAAGCTTTTTAAGGCCTCTTTGCCATCAACAGTGGGACTTCTGAGAAATGCGGGACCTTGTCCCTCAGCAGGAGTACAAGGCAGGGCGGGGCTTGTTTTGAGGAGGCCTGTGCACATGCCTTTTGTCAAATGCACCCCAGTAAGGTTCACAGGAGACTTGGGAGCTTTTGAATCACGTTGTTAAACATGCTGCCAGTTTGGACTGAAATGAGCGTGCAGGCTGAGAAAACTACGCAGCTGCAGGCAGGCCCCTTTCCTGGAAAGGGGGCTCCAGAGGGCAGGGCATGGAGGTCCCTGACACAATCAGGGATGATGTGGTCAGGGCTCCTCTCTCCACCCACCGCCACCAACAGGAGTGTCTGCAGCGGTTCCCCTGGTGTGTCAGGGTGTGTGTGCCCGGGGCCAGGGACTGAGGGCGGATGCCTTTGCCGTCTCTGTTCGGAGGTCTCTGGGCTGATGGCCTTCCGTCTGAGGAGCGCCGGTCTCAGTGTGAGGGTCTGGACTTGGGGCTGATGCTTTAGGAGGGTGAGACCTGGAGGCCTGCAGAGGGTGGGTGTGGGGCCCTAAACCAGGGCAAGGTGCCTGGGCTGGCAGGAGCTGGTGAGGGAGAGGTCAGGGTTGGGGCTGTAGTGTGGACTTGGGCTTTCCTATGAGTGAGGTGGGCAGCTGGGGTGGTCTTGAGCAGGGGTACAATATCTGACTCAGGTTCTAGAAGAATCTGCTCTGGCTGCTAGCTCTTCCTTCACATTTAAATTCTTGGAAGGCTCTTAAGCCCCAAGGAAATCAATCTTCAGGCTTTTGTGCTTGCCTTTTAATGCTGTTAACATAATCTAGAATTTTCTGTGTGAGTTACAAATAACCAATTGGCTGGGATGGAGTTGTCTTTAGTCTTGGCCTGGTATATGGAACCGGGAAGTGTCGGAACCAAATTAAGTTTGTTCAGCCTGATGAATTCTTCACAGTTCCAGGTTGACGGCTAGGTTGGTCCCCTTGGTGAGTTGTTTTCCTGGTGCCCTGTGTACAGATGGACGTGGCCAGCTCATCAGGGCTGTGGTCCAGCCTCCCTCCACTCGCTGGTCTCACGTACTGAGGCCCGTTCTGGGTTCTTGCCTGCCCATCAGGACCCCGACCTTCAGGTGCTCTTTCTCAGCAACTCAGCCATCAAGTCGCTGATACCTCTGTCCCTTCGGTAGGACCATGGTGATGAGCACCCAGGTGAGTGAACAGCCTGGATGCAAAGGCTGCACTTCTGTCTTTCTAGACCAAAGTGGGTGGCTCTTCTGATGAATGCAGAGCTCATGGCCGGCTTTTTTTCCCACGTAGGCAGATCTCAAAGGCCTGCTGGGTAAAGCCACATTACCAGACTTGGCCAACCGTGAATGCCCGGCGAAGCACCGTGTGAGCTGTCTTCCCTGAGCGGGGGTTGGCTGTGTGCACATGGGGGATGGGTGTGGGGAGTGCACTTTTGGATCATTAGGCTGCATGCTAAGAATCTCCAGGGGTGTGTGTTGTGAGGTTTTTCCTTTGTTGTCATTGCTGTGTTCTTTGCTTTTCTTGTGCAGGCTTCATTGGACTTGAGCCACTTTGTGAAGCTCACTCTTCAGAGATGCAGATAGGTGCGTGCCCACCAGGCACAACAGCCTCTGCAGCGTGAGCCATGAGACCAAGTCACCAGGAGGGAAGTCCCTCACCAGAGTGTGCCATACTTTGTCCAGAGCTGCTGGACTCATGGGACCAGAGAGGCCTGACCTTGCAGCCCCTCCTCCCCGTGTGCTTGTCCAGGAGCCTGCCTTGACCAGGAGGGACTGCGTGGTTGGTCATGAGCTGGAAGGTTTTGCACCTTACGTGTCAGCTCGAGTGGACTACAGCTGAGGAGTTCTTAATTGCTCAGTGATGTGTTCAAGGATAAACTCCCAGCCCATAGCTTTAACTTAAAATGATATAAACCGTTGTATGTTTTTAGAAGAACAATTACTTTCTTTATTAAAATACCTTCAAAAGGTACCTGTATAGTTTTGAACACCTGTATGTAAGAACACTCCCTCAGTGTAGGTGGGTGGGAAGCAAAGGCTCCAGACACCGGCACTAGGGGGCTTCAGGGCTGGCCTCCTGACAGAGGCACTGAGTAGACGGTGCCCCAGAGCGCACACCGCCTGGCCCACGTGTCAGGCACTTTGTGTAGGGCGAGGAGCGCAGACCTGCCATCCAGCCCCAGCTCTGTCCCTTCTAGCTGTGTGACGGGGCTTCATGTCCCCATCTATAAAACCGGGATAAAAGTGTCTACCTCATAGGCTGCTTCTAAGAATTCAAGGACAGCGTGGATGCCACTTGCTCACTAAGGCTCGGTGGCAGCTACTGTTAGGGTGGCGGAGGGCCCATAGGGGCCCTTGATGCCCAGTGATCCGGTGTCCACAGGCACAGCTCCACCCCAACCTACACGTCACACCTCAGCCAGCAGTTACCTTCATATGGGCCCAGACTCCAGCATCAAGTGCGAGAGGATCACGCTTGGGGAAGAATCGTGGGGCTTTAAGGTTGGGCAGAGGCCTTAGACTTGATCCCGAATGGAAAACGCGTGGGACTGGCCCTGGGGGAGTGAAGACGTCTCGGTCTGTGCAAGGCCCTGGTAAGAGTGCAGCAAGTGGCAGGAGGAGACCCTTGAAAAAGCACTTCGAGGACAAAGGCCTCGCACCTGAAATATACAAAGAACTCTCAAAACGCAGCAGTGACGAGTCTTAGAGCGCGTGCAGGGGGGCGTGAGGACATCCAGGTGGTGGGCGAGAACCGCCCTGCCTGTGCCGTCGTCCGGTTCAGGAACGAGGCGCTCTTGCCGTTCCGCCCAAGCGGACCTTCGGTGTGTTCGGTAACCTTGCCTGTGAAGGTCTGCAAACCTCATGTCCACTCACGGGAACCCGGCAGTTGAGGACGGTGCTTTCCCAAACGACCCGCCGTTTGCGGCGGGTGAAAAGCGTCAGCCCTACTGCTGTGCGTGGACGGTGGTCCGCATCAAAAGCTATCATCACACGTTGGCCCTGTCTTCTCTCGGTGCTGCTTTGTAGAGGACCATGTTTGGTATAAATAATGGCAGTTTCAGTTCTTCCTTTCCAGTCCTTGTAACTCATCTTTGTTTTTTGTCCTGTTGTGTCGCTGATGGCCAATAGCAGGCTCTTAAGGATTAAGGAGACTTGCTCAAGGTCACACTGGTCATCAGCACTGCGGGTTCTGTCCGGAAAGTGGGGACCTCGGCGTCGCAAGGCGGGTACCCTGGAATAGCCAGGTGGCCGGCGGGGACAAATCGTTGCGCCAACCGGACACACCAGTCTTCCTTGTCCAGAACGCCTCCGCCGCCTCAGGTCGCAGTGGCCGCCAGCCTTCGATCCCGGAAAAAGTGGAGTCTAGAGAACACCCACGGCTGCGTACGCCCCGCCTTTTCACCGGTGCAGCCCCGCCCCCCGCAGGCACCTCCCCAGACGCAGCCCCGCCCTTCCCCTGGCGCTGGCCCGCCCCTGGCGTCTCAGGCCCCGCCCACCAAGACACAGCCCTGTGCCCTCTCGGTGCTGGCCCGTTCTGACGTCTCAGGCACCACCCACGCAGACGCAGGCCCCCCCCTTTCCCACAGCGCTGGCCCGCCCCTGGCGTCTCGCCCCGCCCACCCGGACGCAGTCCCTCCTCTCCCTAGGCGCTGAGGGCGGTGCCACACGGGCGGGCGGTGGCTGTGGCTGGGCGGCCAATGAGCACGGCCGGAGGGGGCGGAGCCGCGCGGTGTGGTCCTCCGCGGCTGAGGTGTGTTGGACGTTGCGGGAGGAGAGCGGCCTGCGGGGCCCCGATTCAGCCGCTCAGCCCGGCAGGCCTTGGCCGCCGCTACTCGAACTCGCTGAGGTACCAGCCCGGCGTGGGCCCGCGAAGCGGTAACCGGGTGCGCGCCCACGCTTGTGCGTGCGCGCCCCTCGGGGCCGTGCGTGCGCGCGCTGGGGCGGGACCGCGTGTGAACTTGCACCGGAGTGTCCGGCAGCTGTCAGCGCCCACAGCCCGGCCGGCGCGGCCCGATGCTCTGCCACCCGCGTTGGTGCCCAGCGTTTCCGCCGCTGGACCCGGAGAGCGCGGCGACCGGGTCGCTGAGGGCGCGGGGATTCCGGGGCTCGAAACCGGGACTGGGACTCCCGCCTCGCGCGAGACTCCTCGGACCGGCCCCGGGACCCCCGCGCCCCGGGACTGCACGTGCGCCCTAGGACCCCGCGCCCTCCACGCACCCTCTGGCCGTAAAGGGCCACGCTTGGGCCCCCGCCGCCACTTGTTGAACCGACGTGGGTGTCTCCTATCCGAGCTGTCGTTCCTGGGGCTCGCGTGCTGGTCACTTTGAAGCGAGAGAAGCAGGAAGTTTGACGAGACACACTGTGCGTTAGGGGAGCTTCCCAGGTGGCCCGGGCGACGTGGGAGGCCGGCCCTGCCAGCGACCTGTGCACGGCGACCGCACGCAGCGCAGGACGTAAGTCGCGCGGGCTTGGGCGGCGGAGGGAGGCGCTGGTTGCCGGGGGTGCCCCGTGCCTGGTCTCTCCTGCTCGCTCGGTCTTCTCGGCGCGCGGGCACATCCGAACGGGGCGGCTTGCGTTTTGTTACGGGCACCTCTGCTTTGGTTCTGAGCTTCCATAACTTTAAACACGTCGGAAAACCCCTCCAGTCTCCTCTTCGACCATCGTTCAGCGCGGAGAACTTTTTAAAGACGGGGTAGCCGTCAAGGGCGTGCTTCAGTTTCCCAGCTTAAGGAATTGAACTCGAGCCTAGAGATTCTGCTTCTTCAAACGAGCCGGCCATCGTCTCGTTCCCTGTGATTGAGTGTGGCCCGTCCCAGCAGGTCCCAGCAGGGAGGTGCCGCCTCTCGCACTGATGGCAGAGGGTGCGGCAACACTTCGTTCTGGTTATTTTGAAGTTCTTGAGCATGACCCTGAGACTGAAATTGTATAGAAGCAGTGGCTTTTCCTTAAAGTGCGCTAGTCAGTGCAGGAGTTCTAGTCTTGGTGGAGTTTCCCCTGCTCAGGAATTCTGGGTCTGGCCCATGTCCCCTCCCAAGTCTGCTTGGCGCTGTGGGCAGTGGCAGGCCTGGTCCTCTCCCGGGGCTCGATAGACGACCCCTCTCCGACCCTTCACGTGCATGGCCTAGGACTGGGTCTGGGGCTCGGCCCCCTGGCACACTCTGTGATGCCACTCGGTTTGAGGGTCCACTGCAGGGCGGCCGCTGTAATGGTTCCGCTCTGCACGTGACATTGTTTGATTTAGGTTGGATCTGGGGGCTGCAGAAGGGGCACAGTCCCTGCTGCTATGGGACGCACACTATGGAGAAAATGCCGGAATCACGTCTTTTTTTAGTGGATGCCCTGGGACGTCTCCTTGTTGCAGAGACGCTTGCCCCTCGGGCCCAGGGAGCAGGCGTCTGGAGACACCGCTCTGCTTTCCCTGGGGGAGAAACGAACCAGGGGGCACTTGGGTATTTCTCACAGGTGCATGGCAAACACTCGGGGGAAAAAAATGAAAAAAAAAAACAATTATTATTTTTTTTAAGATTTTACCTATTTATTTTTAGAGAGGGAAAGAGAGGGAGAGAAACATCAATGTGTGGTTGCCCTTTGCATGCCCTCTACTGGGGACCTGGCCTCAACCCAGGCATGTGCCCTGACTGGGAATCGAACCTGTGACCCTTCAGTGCTCAATCCACTGAACCACACCAGCAGGGACAAAACCCAATATTTTTAAATACAAACCCTTTCAGCTTTTTCTGGAGTTGTATCTCTTCAGGGAGAGTTGACTTTCACAATTTTTTAAGCATCTGTTATAAGTGGTCGTAATTTATACACATGTGCCAGGAACCCGGGCGTTTTCTTGCGTGTTATTTAATTGATTCCTTGTGGCTTGTAGTGGGTGGTTCTTTCCTGTTTTCAGTCAGGGAAAGGCAGGCCCAGAGAGCCCAGCCAGGGAGCAGGCAGCCGGAACTAGGACCTGCGTCTTCCGTTCAGCCGATCAGAGCCCGCCAACGTCCTTTCTGTGGTAGTGGCATCACTTGCCACGGTCCGTCTTCAGCGTGGCGCGGTCCTCTCACACCAGGAGAGCGGCAACCACGGCGACCTCCATTGTAAGATGTGACTCTGCTCTCCGTCGACGCGCAAAGCTGCATGTCAGGCATCACTTCTGGGCTTTCAGACTGAATGTCCCTGCTGCCCAGACCTACCCCTTGCGGGCTGTAGAGTCAGCGAGGTGTTGCCCGGCTAGGACGGGCGGCTCTGTCCTTGTGCTGCGTCCTCAGAGGGACGCGTGGTCCTGAGGGCGGTCCACCTGCCGTGCCAGCAGGTGGCATCAGCACAGGGTTCCCCCCAGGCTTTCCTCGGACCGCTGCACGGGGCGCCTGCATGCGTCCTGTTGAAGAGTGAGTGGCGCCTGGGTCTGGCCAGATGAGAGCAGGTGGTTTTGGTGGTCTGCACTGCCTTCACCTGCGCGGCTGCGTCCCTTGTCTCTCCCGCCTCCGTGTGACACGGAGTGATGACGACGACAGGCTCTAACGGGGAGACGGCCTCTGGCTCCGTCTGCCTTGCTGAGGGCCACTGCTGGAGCTGTGGTGGCAGCACAGCACAGTCTCCGGAATCGACGGCTTCAAACCACCTTCACTGTTAGTTTACTGCTCGTGGTCTCGGGTCCGGAGTTTTGGAGCCGCTTGGTTGGCAGTCCTTGCTTGGGCGTCTCGTGCGGGCTGCGCAGAGCGGGCTGGGCTGCGTGTCCCTCTCAGGCACGCCCACTCTGTGCCTGGTACTTGGGCTGGAAGACTTGGACCGCAGGGAATCCCGGCCTCCAGGCTCAGGTCACACCGCCGGGTCCCGCCGGGTCTCCTAGGCTGAGGGCTTTGGGTGTGTCCAGAAGAGAGCCAGGCACATATTTTACTGCAGTCTGGGAAGTCCCCTGGGCTCTGTCACATTCGAGGGGCGGCTAACCCCCACCCTTTCCTGGGAGGTGTGCCAAAGAATCTGCAGTCATGTGCTAACCCACTGGACTCAAGATCACCAGTTAATAACTGACACCCAGCCAGATGATAGGCTATTGGCCAAGTGCTGTTCGAGAGAACACTAGACCGAAAGAAAGCTCCACAGACCTGGAACCGGTGCCACTGTGTGGGCTGCGGGGTGGGCTCAGCTCGATGCTTGGATTTCGGGGGACTCCTCTGTCGTCTGCTGTGAAAAGCCCTGGGAACCTGGTGCTCTTGGGCCTACAAGCAGGTGGGCACCAGCTTCGAACCCCATTCCTGAGAGACACCGTGGACCATGTGCCACCAGCCAGGTCTGGGCACAGCAGACCAAGCCAGTACTTGGAACCTGTCTCCATTCCATGCTGCAGAAGCCAGCGTGGACATGCGTGTGTAGTAGTCCAGGGCCCAGATTCAAACTTGGCATCTGATCCAGCACCTGTGAAGGGCCCGGCTTGATGCTTGGCCAGGCCCCTGCCCGGGACTCGGGGGTGGGGAGCAGCTGTCACTCCAGGTGCTCCCCACCCGAGGCTCCAGCCCTACAGTCCACACAAATTCATTTATTCTGCTCGTTATCACCAGCTTCTCCCGAGTGTCAGGCGCCAGTTGGTGGGGGTACGGGGTGATTCGTGGCCAGGAGGCAGTGTGGATGGTGGGTCCTCTGTCTCGGTGGGCATGGAGAACTGAGGTGACAGGCACAGAGACATTCAGAGGAGCCAAGGAGACCAAGGGAACTGGAGCAGTGTGGTGCAGGCCGAATGGATGATTAGCAAACAGCCCTGTGATAGGGGCTCGGCCTCAGGGGGCCTCCCTGGAGTGTTCAGAGGTGAGGCAGGGCCTTGGTGGTTGAGCACATGGAGCAGAAGTAAATGCGTCATTGGCAGGTGACATCGAGGGCAGTCCTGGGAGGAGAGCAGCAGCAACAGAAAGAGTGGCAGAGACCGAAGGTCAGGGCCAGCCCAGGAGGCCAGGGTCAGACCACTAGCAGCCCCAGAAACAGACCGGGAAAGGGGGACGGAAAGGACCTGGCAGTGATGAGGCCCCAACGGCTGGGCTTCCAGGGCGGGGAGACCCTGTCCCCAGGCCCTGGGGAACATTTTCCAACACCAGTAGGGAGGAGACCCTGAAAGCCCGGCAGGCATCCAGGGAGAGGAGACGTGGGTGTTGCCCTCCCACCTACCCATCCTCCCAGGGCACTCACTCGGGAAGCTGGGAGATGAGGGTGAGGGAGAGTCCCAGGACCCCACTGGATAGCTGTACCCCAACCTGCACAGAGGCTGGGGGTCCAAAAGCAGAGGGCTGAAGGGTGTCCTGATATCTTTGACCAAATGGAATTTGTCAAGTTTTATTATTTTTTATTTTTTAAATTATATTTTACTGATTATGCTATTACAGTTTTCCTGATTTTCCCCACTTTGGCCCCCTCCACCCAGTCCTTCAGGCCATCCCCCACCATTGCTCACGTCCATGGGTCACGCGGACGTGTCCTTTGGCTGCTCCATCTCTGTCTTACGTCCCCACGGCTGCTCTGTGTCTGCCTGTTTGTGCTTCCCAGTCCCCTCTCCTCCTCCCCTACCCCGCCCCCTCCCATCTGGCAACCATCAGAAGGCTCTCCATATCCATGGTTCTGTCTCTGTTCTTCTTGTGTACTTAGTTTGTGTTTTAGATTCAATTTTTGACAGATATGCATTTGTGCCACTTTATTGTTCACAGTTTTGATCTTCTTTTTCTTAAGTCCCTTTAACATTTCAGGTAACAATGGTTTGGTGGTGATGAACTCCAGATTTTTCTTGTCTGGGAAGCTCTTTGTCACCTCTTCAATTCTAAGTGTTATCTTTGCTGGGCAGAGCAGCCTTGGCTGTAGGTCCCTGCTCTTCAGGATTTCGAATAGTTCTCGC
>VMDR010001868.1:0-108498 GCA_007922815.1 Macrotus californicus | reverse complement strand
ACAGATTCACAGATTCTAGATTGGATCCTAGATGGAAGAGGGGAACTGTTTGCTGGAAAGGATAATTACTGGGAAATTTGGCAAAATTTGAATACGGACTAAGCATTAGATAATAGTGTTGGATCAACATTAAATGTTTTGAATTTGATCACTGTAATATGCTTGCTTAAGAGATTGCCCTTGTTCTTTGAAGATTCTCACTGAAGTAATTAAGGATAAATACGTCATTCATATATGTACATACATATGATAAACCAATTGTAAAATGTTAACAATTTGTGAATCTTTGTGAAGAATATGATGTACTTTGTTATGCTATTCTGACACTTCTGAAAATTTTAAATCTTTTTCAGCATGAAAGGTCAAAAGTAAAAATATACGTAATTCGAAGCTGAGGTTGGTTTTGACGTGCATTTTGAGGAAGGGGTCTAACTTAGCTGTCGTCTACTGAGTGACCATTCCCCCACCCTATGAAGAACCTTCATAATCAATAATGAACTCTCACACGCACTTGGACCTTTTCCTGCCTGAGGCTGTCCCATGAATCCATCTGTCTGTTTTTATGCACCTGTGAATCTGTTTTAATTGTTGGAAACTTTAATTATGTTTAATGTCTGGTTGGGCAAGTCCATCCACCCTGCTCTCCTTCAACATTTTCCTCTCCACACTTCTAGTCTTCCCGAGAAATCCACAATACCTTTGTTAATCTTTCCTTAAGAAAAAGTCCTTATTGACATTTTGATTGAAATTTGTTCACTTACACATTAATTGGGACACTGAAGGCTTAGATTATTGATTCTTCTTAGAAAAGTGTGTTTGTCTCTCCTTGTGTTCAAGTCTCATTTTGAGCTTCTCTAGAAAGTCTTTTTGTTTTATTTACATAAATTCTGACCATTTCTTGTTAATTCCTGTGAATTTTGTTTCTTCTATAAATGCAATGTATTTCCATGATGCGTCCTAACGGCTTACCCATTATCATAGGAAAGGTATTGGTTTTTATATCTATATTTCTATATTTTGTGTGTGCTACCCTACTAAATTCATTTGTTGGTTCTCTGACTTCTTCAATTGATTTTTTTTGAGATGTTTTTAAATTACAAAAAGAAAAGAAAAGAAAACACATCACCTGAAAAAAGAATGATAATATTTCCTCCTTGAGAATATTTATGGTCCATTTTTTTTTATCTTCTTGTTTAATTCCATTCCTAGAACTTCCAAAACATTAATGAGCAGTAGTGGAGATACAGAGGCATCCTTATCTTGTTCCTGAACTTAATTGGGATGTCAGTAATGTTTTCGCAGTTAATTACGATGTTGCTTTGCTTTGAGAGAGATTATCTTTGTAATAATAAAGGAATGCTCTTCAATTTTTGTTTTATTTACAAAACATCACCAGGAGTGAATAGCAATGTCTTATGGTTTTTAAAAAACTATTATTTACTGAGCTCTGATTATGTGCTCAGCTCTATGCTGAGTTTTATATTCATTATTTCATTTAATGTATACAGGACCCAACTTTAGGCACATTTTTCAAATTGGAAGATAAGGAAACTGTCCATAGGTCCAGAGTTAGAGAATGAAAAGAGACTGAATTTGTACTCAGGCTTCCTGACTTCAAACCCTAAGCTCTTAAGACGGTGATAACATGGGTGTCCACCTGGATCTGTTAACACCATTGATCACATTAAGAGATTTCCTGATACTGAACACTTTTCCTGCTGGCACCATTGCCTGCTGGTAGGTAGTGTATTGTTATTTTACATGCACGTCTTTGTTCAATTTTCTAATCTTTTGCATGTGTATTTGTGAAATCGGGCTGCAGTTTCTCTTTGGCCCATCTGCCCGGTTGGCTTTTGTGTGAGGGCGACGCCAGCTTGGTAGAACAACTGGAGAAGCTGCCCGTCCTCGTCCACGCACTAGCCCTGTCTGAACAGCATAGAGGTGGTCTGTTAGAGGGCTCGAAAGCATCCACCTCTAAAATGGTCTGGGTTCCATCCTCCCTTTGACAAGTTTTTCAGCTTTGTCTACAGTTATGCTCTGTTCAGGTTTTCTACCACTTCTTCCATCAAACTTGCTCGTTGACGTTTCCCCAGAAAATCATCCGCTGCACTGAGCTTTTCAAGTTTATTAGCATAAAGTCGTGAAATGTATTGCTCTCGATTTTTCATCTCCTCTGTACCGTTTCTCATTTCTGTACTCATATTTCTTCTCTCTTGATTAGGCTTCTCAATGGTTTCTCTAAGGCAATGGTCTTTTTAAAGAGCCAGACGCTGGATTGATTCATCAATTTATGTTTTCCATTTTCTAATCCATTAATTTCTGGGGGCTTTCATTATTAGCTTCTCCTTGTTTCCCTGGGTTGTGTTGGTGGTAGTAATTGTTTGCTCTTCTCTTTTTCTGGCATCTGGAAATAATTGTGTGGCTCATTTCTTTTTCGGTGTTGTCATTATTATCATTATGTTCTATACAGCCTGTTATTGACATTTGCGTTCCCTTTAGACTCACGAATTACTTAGAAAAGCGATTTTTAATTTCCCAAGTGGCTCAGTGTTTTTGTTCTTTGCTCATCCTTTGGTTTTTAATTTCTAGTTTCTTGGATTCTGGGCAGAGGATGTGATGTGTACAATCTGTACGTGTTAGAGGTTATCGATAATGTCCTTGTGACCTGGTAGAAGAATAATTTCCAAAAATGTTCTCAACAGTGATTGAAGAGAATATGTATCCTCCGTTTGCCGAGATTTCTGAGGTGGCCCCTGAGCAAGCTGGAAGGATGGAGGACAATGTGACTTAAGCTATCCCTGTGGCCCCATCTAACCCTGAGAGAGGGAAAGAGGCTAAGGCGGCGTCGATGGACGGCAAAGGCAGAGGAGGGAATGGCGAGATCACCCCACCCAGCCCTCCTGCCTGCCTAGAGGCAGGACCCGAGGGTGGCCTGGAAGCTCTCCCTCAGGACACTTGCAGCAGGCAGTGGTTTGGGTGCAGGGACCCTCCAGGAGCATTGTTTGGCTGCTTGGGGTCCCGATTTTATCTGTTTATTAAACAGGAAAAGGCACAGAGGCCACATGGGGCCTCAGAGCATCATCTGAATCAGCCAGACTTGCAGAGAACAGGCTGCCCCTCACCTTCTCTCCTGTGTGACATTAGAATTGGAGGGGTGGGGCTCATTTTAATCCTGTCATAAACTCAGAAAAAAGAGAACCTAATGGTCATTGGCTCAACTGCTTTGTCTCGATTAGAAAAAAAACAAAGTGCAGTAATACAGTTCTAGAAATCAACACATGCATGTGGGTGGCCCGTACAGAATCCTGTCTCGTTAACCTCACAGCAGCAGCTCCCAGCCTGTCCCAAACTATGGCCCCCACCCCACCACAGGCCCCATGGTCCAACTGCTCTGGGGCCAACCTCTTGCCCTTGCTTTGTCCTCCGGGTCTGTGCCCCGTTTTCTCCCTTTCTCTGTCCCTCCACCCTCTTCTCCGTTACTCAAGTACTATAAAGAAGGATCTAAGCTCTTTTTCAGGAAGCACCCCCCACCCTGCTGTTTCCAGACTGAGTCCTGGGTCCTTCTACTGTAATCCATACTTTGAGCCTGGCTCCCAGGATGGTAGAGAAGGCTCCTTTACTTCTGTGTGTCATCATTACGTGTTTAAGCTTTATTCAATGACAGACACTATTTGGTCCCCTAGCCTTGGGTTGAAAATTGAAGCATTGCTTTTATTTTCCTCTATCTCACTTTCAGATAATAAAAATTGTTTAAAGTCCCAAAGACTGAATCAATTCAGTAATGCAAAGTGTTGGGGCCTGGGTGGTAGTAAAGCCCTCACACCTGATTTTGATTTTCTCCCTCACCTCGGCAAGGGCGCCCATTTACATGAGTGCGGGGTGTAGGCGTAGTCCATAGAGGGCAACTGGGCAGCGCCAGGCTATTGAACATAAGTGTTTTTCTCTGTTTCGCTGCCCAGCATTTTTCTACCTCTCCCAGCTCAATAACTGCAGCATCTTCGCCCTCCGGGTCTGGGGGTCTTGTGAAGGAAAGAGGAAGAAGAAGGGATAGGTGAGGTCCCACTTGGCAAGTTCTGTTATACGATGGCTCTATGCTCTGTGATTTAAAGATGAGTTTGTTTAGGGTGTGTTTTATGAAATCCTCAGAGGCCAGCCACGCAGGGAACATCTGGCTGCACTTGCTTTGAAGGTGGAGACGCATTTTCTCCCGAGGCCCCTTCCCCTTTTCACAGTTGCTGGCAGGGGTTCATAGCTTGTTCAGGAGGTCCTCTCTGGCAAGCTTTTTCACAGTTCTAGGCCAGCCCGTGAGTTCCCATTTCACCAGGCTCACTCTTGCCTGTGAGAAATGGAGGCCCCCAAGCCAGCCCTCACTGGAAGTGACCTCAGTCCCATGCAGTCTCCTTCTGCCCTGACATCAGCCTGAAAACTGCAGCCTTGTCAGGTAGATGTCAGAGCCCAGTCCCTTGTGTCCCCAAGTCCAGGCCACACTGACCAAGCTCCCCTGGGGCTTGTTCAGTGGCCGTGAGGTAAGGGGGAAACTGAGGCCCATTCACACACTCTCCAGAAAGGCCCTCCTTCACAATCCCCCTCCAATCCCAGCAACCTGGCCCTCTCACAGTGGCTTATGCCCTGGATGTCAGGAAAGGACCCAAGAGTCACAAAACAAGATTTTTTACTAACTCTTTTGTAACCTCCACATGTATCTCAAACAGCGGCTCCCTACGTGGGGAGTACTAATACCTGGGCCCAGGCCCCAGGTTCTCATTTAGTTAGCCTGGGGTGTGGCCTGAATATTAGTATTTTTAAAAACCCTTCAGGGGATTTCAATGAGCAGCTAAGAATACAAACCCTTGTCCCAGCCCAGTGCTTCTCAAACTTCAATATGTTTGTGAAGCACCTCGGAGGTTATTAAACTGCAGGTTCTAATTCAGCAGGTCTAGCATGAGGTCAGGAGTTTGCGTGTCTGAGAAGTACCCAGGCACTGTTGACACATCTGATCCAAGAACCACACTTTGAGAATCAAAGAGCTGGAATATCTATGTGCCTTGGGAAACTCTTCTTTTTTTAATAAGCTTTATATTTCGGAGCGGTTTTAGTTTCACAGCAAAATTGAGGGGAAGGTACAGAGATTTCCCATATACCCCCTGCCCAACATGTGCACAGCCTGCCCCATCATCAATATCCTACACAATCAGGGACCCTGCACTGACATGTAACCGCCCACCAGCTGTACTCACATCAGGGTTCGCTCCTGGTGCTATACGTTCCATGGGTTTGGACAAATGCGTGATGGCCTGTGTCCATCCTTGGAGCATCACACAGAGTGGTTTCACTGCCCCCAGATCCTCCGCACTCAAGCCTGTTCACCTCTCCCTTGCTCTCTCTCAACCACTTAAAACTTTGATTTTTAACTTTGTATTATGTATTTATAATTTTTAAAATCCTAAGAAAGTCTTCCTAAACAAAGAAGGCAGTAATGGCTCTGTCGCCGTTTCCCAACCTTGGCACTGCACCTCCCTTGCTGGGGAGACTTTCCTGTGAATTTGGTTGTCACCAAGTTCTGACAACCAAAAATCTCTCCAGGCGTTACCAAATGTTCCTGGGAGGTAAAGAGCACCCCCAGTCACGAACCACTGATTTATAGCAACACAAAGAACCTGCAAAAGTTTAAAGTTTTTTATATTTAAAATTTTGTTCATTTATGAATTATACTATGAGCCCAAACTGTTGTGTGCCAGAGTTCTAGACTGGAGATATACAAAGGTGAATGAACAGAATGCTTATATCATAAGATATTAAGCATCATAATGATGTGCAAATAAATAAATAAACAAATAAATAAAGCAGGATAAGGAAACAGCAGTGGCCTGGAGCAGGGCTGAGCCAGCAGGGGAAGTCTCATCATGAAGAGGCAAGGAAGACCTCTTTTTTCTTTTTTTTTAACTTTTTTTAATGTATTGATTTTTAGAGAGAGAGAGGAAGGTGGGGGGAGAGAGAGAGAGAGAAACTTCCATTTGTTGTTCCACTCATTTATGCATTCATTGGTTGACTCCTGTATAAGCCCTGAACTGGGACTCGAACTCACCACTGTGACATGTCCAGATGGCACTCTAACCAACTGGGCTACCCGACCAGGGCTTAAGGAAGGCCTCCTGCAGGAGGTAACTTCTGAGCTTTCAGGAAAATGAAGGCAGGATGAGTCAGGTAAATCTGGGTGAGGGCAGAGGCTAGGCTGTTCCGAGCTAAGGGGAAGCTGGGGCAGAGGCCATAAAAAGAGAGTGTGATTTAATCCCAGGACAAAACCTGAGGCTGGGCTGAGGATAAAGTGCTGGTGCTCGTTGCTCCCCTAACAGTGTCCAAAGGCAGCAGGGCAGCCTGGGCTGGCGATTCCATCCTGCTCAGATGAGGGCTCAAGGACCTCCAACTGTTCCCCTTTCTTGTTAAATCCATGTTATTCAATTTCTCTGTAGCTCTTTTTAGTTTCCTTGATCTGTCAATTACAGAGATTAAAGTTTTAAATCCCCACTAATATATGGATTTGTACATTTCTTTTGTTTATAGTACTTTTACTTTATGTTTTTTAATGAGAATGTATCTGGTTCATGTAAGCTTATAATCTATCATTATTGTGGATTGACATGATCAATATAAAATCATACTCTCTTGTTTGCATTTTCCTCTGAATTCCACCTCATATGCTCCTGAAATTGCTTCTTTTTGTTTGCATTTTTTGTGTGTAGTTTCCCATTTTTAATTTTTTTTCCCTTTTTGATTAACATTGTATGTTTCTGAAAAAATAGAATGTGCTTTGATTTTTTAAAGACAATGTAAAAGTTTTTATCTATTAACAGTAGAATTTCATACATGTACCTTTGAATGAAATGTTATGTTTGGTATTGTTTTGTGATATTGTTTTGGTTTGTTTAATTGTGTTTTATTGATTATGCAATTACAGCTGTCCCAGTTCTTCCCCTTTGCCCCTCCCCATAGTGTCATGTCATTCTGTGCTTTGTTCTCTGTCCCTTCACTGCTTCTTCTGAATTTTGCTCTTGATCAAAACCTCTGTTGATCAGTTTTTCTTGGCTCCTTTTTCTGTAACAATGTGAAAGTTGTGTGTTTACATAATAAAACAAAATATTTTTTAAAAGTCTGCCAATTTCAAGAATTTAAAAAATATCTATAACAGCATCGAAGTTAGACACTTCAGTTAGAGAACTCTAGGGCACTTTTCCTTCCGCCTTTGCCTTTTCCTCATCTCAGATTTGTGCCAGAATTATAACATATTTGGGGTTTACGTTGTTCCCTTCAAGAATTACTTCTGACACTTGCATTTGGTTTTGCAGTCATGTTCCAAACAACGACGTAAACAGTGACTGTTCTTTCCCGGCGCAATTACTCATGGTTGTTCCTTTCCTACCGCTTCTTCCATTTTTGGGTTTCTTCACGTTGACTCATTTCTCGGTTGATTGATAGACCTTTGGGGGCATTGTTTGTCAGGCAGGTTACGTGCGCTGTTACATGTCTGAGAATGTCTTTCTCTTGACCTACATATGAGTGACATCGTAGCCATGTACAGAATTCTTTGTAGTTGTTGCTCCTCAAAATTCAGCAAACATTGCTTCCTTCTAGAATTTAGAGTTACATCAATAAACTCTGGGGAAAGTCCTTTTTTTTTCTTTGTAAGTAACCTCTTTCTGCCCAATTTAGACATTGAAATGTATTTTCTCTCTCCTTGAAACTTGAGATTTATAAAGATAAGTATGCACACTCCCTTTATATTCATTGTACTCGATAAATCTCACACCTTCCTTCCCATCAGAGACAGATTCTTTGATTATTTCTTTGATTTTAGGAGTAGTAGATTACAGAAAATAATTAAACAAAATCTTTAACTAGAATCTTTTTAAAAATTTCCTGTTCAGTTTTTTTAAAGATTTTATTTATTTTTAGAGACAGGGGAAGGGAAGGAGAAAGAGAGGGAGAGAAACAGCAATGTGTGGTTGCCTCTTGAATGCCCCCTACGGGGGACCTGGCCCGCAACCCAGGCATGTGCCCTGACTGGGATCAAACCTGTGACCCTTTGGTTTGCAGGCCCACACTCAATCCACTGAGCTACACCAGCCAGGGCTCCTCTTCAGTTTTATTAAGATAGAATTGACATACAGTTCTGTGTAAGTATAAAGTGTATAGCAGAATGACTTTATTTACATGTATTGCAAAATGATTACCACAATAACTTTAGTGCCTTGGGAAGGCATCACTTCATAGATAGGGTTATAAGAAAAAGAGAGAGAGAGAAAAAACTGTTATTTTCCTTGTGATGAGAACTTTTAAGGTCTACTCCCTTCCTAGCTTTCAAGTATATGAGGTCTGTCTGGAAACAGTCCAGCCATTGCTAACATAACGAGAATGGTTTGCATGACATCAGTGTAACCTGGCAGCCAAGGAAAGTGGACCAGAATGCACATGCATGAACAATGACAACTTCACTGTAGTCAGTGGGGTTGGTAGATGCTGTTGAGTGAGCACGTGTACTGTGTGGCCCTTGCATTCAAAATGAGCGAGCAGAACAATGAATCTGCATCCAATTTTGCATTAAGCTTGAATATCCCTCTGCGGAAACTATCTGGATGATTCAGGAGGCTTTCGGGGATGATGCAATGAGTGAAGTGCAGATAAAAGTGTGGCACAGATGCTTCAAAGAATGTCGAGAATCTGTTAAGAGCGATCCAAGGCCTTCCTTGTTCTGGAAGGCCTGCAACAAGCAGAACACCTGCGAATGTTGAATGTGTAGAGGCTGCAACCAACAAAGATCAGTGGCTGACAGTGCAAGAACCAGAAGCTGATCTGGGTTCACTGTGTCTGAGACTTTGACACAGAATCTCGGCATGAAACATGTCGTGGCAAAACTCATTCCACAGTTTCTGCGATGCCAGAGCAGAAGCAACACCGTCACTACCAGTGAACCGGATTTGGCACCCTCTGACTTCTGGCTTTTCCCCAAACTACAATCACCTTTGGAAAAGAAGACATTTCAGACTGTCGATGAGATTCAGGAAAATACAATGGGCAGCTGATGATGATTCCAGGAAAAGATTTTGCAGAGTGTTTTGAACAGTGGAAGAGATGCTAGGGAGAACTGTGTGAGGTCCCAAGGTGCCTACTTTGGAGGGAACTGAAGTGTCATTGTCCTATGTGCAATGTTTCTTGTATCTTGTATCTTCTTCAGTAAATGCCTTATTTTGCATATTGCATGGCTGGATTCTTTCTGGACAGACCTCGTACTTTATGTATTTATTTATCTGATAACAGGAAATTTATCCCTTTTTAACCACCTTTATCCAATTCCCCCACTCCCCACCCCCACCTCCTGTAACCAAAATACTAATTTCTTTTTTCTTAAAGGTGAGGCTTTTAAAGATTTCATTTATTTATTTTTAGACAGAGAGGAAGGGAGGGAGAAAGAGAGGGAGAGAAACATCAATGTGTGGTCGTCGCTCGCATGACCACCGCCCCCCCCTCCACCATTGACCTGGCCTGCAACCCAGGCATGTGCCCTGACTGGGAATCAAACCTGCGACCTTTCGGTTTGTAGGCTGGCACTCAATCCACTGAGCCACACCAGCCAGGGCTGATCTCTTTTTCTATAAATTTTATTTTTCTTTAGATTCAACATCTAATTGAGGTCATAAAGCATTTGTCTTTTTCGGTCTTAACCAGAAACTTTAAGTGAGTATATAAAATCTCCATTAGTGATTGGCCCACAATAGGCTCAAGAAATATATCTAGAATGAGCAACAAACAAACGGATGACTTTTTTCTTTTGCTCCTTCTTCATCCTTTTCGTTTTCCTGTCATACAAATGTTGTATCACCCGGATTCTCTGTCTCTCATTGCTGTCCCTCATCTCTTCAGTCTTGTCCTCAGATATCTAATAGAAACTTTCCAGGCAGTTTTCTAATATCACTTGGTTTTATGCTCTTCATGGCTTAGCCTTTGAAAATTTTTCATAGTGATTTTTCATAGAAAAGGAACTTTTGTAACTGAGATTATTCTTTTCTCATAGATGTAATGGCAATTGTAGAAACTATAAAGAGAGATGTAATATGTATTCTCATTTTGTTTTGTTTTTCCTCGTTTCTTGTAGTAACTCAGTTCATGGGGAAATACTCATTGTTTCCTTGAGTAGTCCCTGCTGTAGCCAGCCTCTGAATGTCCCCCAAAGAATCCCACCTCCTACTATTCCTGCCCCTGCCCCATGTTCCCCTTTTTCTGTGAACCAGGGCTGACCTGAGACTCATGGAGTCTCACCACTGAGCAGGTGTGATGGTGTGTGACTCCTGAGGCTAGGTCATGAAGGCATTACAGCTTCCTCCTTGTGCTTTTTGGAGGACCACCCTCCTGAGAGTCCCCGGACCAGAACCACCGTGCTATGCCCCTCCCAAATTCCTGACCCACAGAAATTGTGACAGATCAAAAGTGTTTATTATTCTTTTACGCAGCTAGGTTTTGGGGTAATCTGTTAGACAGCAATAGACAACGGACAGAGTTTCCTTCTTTCTAACTACCTGGTCGTTTTGATAAATGTTGCTTTCCTTCTGTTTACACAGCATTGGGATTTAAGAAGCTTCTGCCAGAGAGCATGGGGGTCTCTGTTCAATTCTTTCATTTTTGGGGAGGGAAAAGAGAAAGGCTGAACTGGGCTGTAGCTTCACTTTTCCTGTCCAGAAGTCTGTTCGCTCATCATGAGCACAGAGGTTTCTATGGCTTAGGAAGCCCGGTGCCAGGTGTTTCCTTGCTGTGTGTGTGGGGGGGGCGGGGTGGGGGGTCTGCCCCTTACCATTAGAGCCAGCAACGTCCTAGCCCTCCTTTTCTCCACCTCTGCCAGCTATGGGGCCAGAGCGTTGGGCCTCGTTCTTGCTTGCGTAGATCTCTTGGCACCTACATCAAGTCTCCTAGGGACCGCTGCAGGCCCCTGTGAGTCTGCACTGCATTCAAGAGCCAGTGCCCCCTTTCCTGCTAGGAAACCGAGCAGTCTCCAGCAAATCAATTCCCCAGCCCACAGAGTTTAGACTACGTTCTTCATTGTGAATGGCCACAACAGGAGAACAAACTCTAGAAACGGCCTGCCATCCTCCTGTAAAGCTGATCGCTCACACTCAACACATCTCACAACCTACTTCCAAAGAAAGTCTGGAATTTGTTCATCAGGGAGCGAGAGTATTCCTAGCAACGCCGCTCACGGTAGAAAAACCCTGGAAACAAATGTTCATCCACCGTAAAACGGACAAGCAAATGAATGTTTAATGGGCTATTACACAGTTGTGAAAAAATGAACCACGACCCCACACCCCAACGCAATTGTGTGGCGTCTCAAAATTCATAATGAGCAAAAGAAGCAAGTGAACGAGGAACGATTCCATTTACAAAATGGCAGGCAACAGGAAGTATATTTGCTTAAGGCTACGTTCCGAAGTGGGAAACAGAATAAAAATCGAACTTGAAAATGATGGGAAGAAAGGAAGGTGCAGTTGAGGCAAATTTCCCTGGGTTGGGGCAAGGTCTGGCAGAGTTCAGTTGCTCATCATAAGAGGTAGTTCCATGGTATTTGCTTTATTGTCGTTCTTCAACCTTTACACACACTTACGTGCTCTTCACTGTGTAAGAAACGCTTCACAACGTAACAAGTCGGAAAGAAAAAGTTCTAACAGCTCAAGACTCAGGTCTTTACAGTAAGGCTGTCCTTCCAGCCCAGGCATTCCCTCCCCTCCCCTCACTTTGAGTCTCATAGGTGGCACCCCCTCTCCAGGCTGGGAGCCCCACCTTTTCCCTCAGGTCCTCAGTCTCAAGAAGCCCCTCTGTCCATCTGGATTGGCCCCAGAATGACAGCTTCTTGGCTTATGGTCAGCTCCTCCCTAGACTGCCTTGAACATTAGGCAATAAATTCTTTCTTCTACATTGTGCACCCGAAACTAATACAAAATAATATTAAATGCAAACTGTAATTGAAAACAAATTCTTAATTAAAATAAAAAATAAATTTTTAAACATTCTTTCCTGTGAGCAAGCGAGTTTGAGTGGGGATGCTGTCGCAACTAAGACAACCCTTAGCAGCACCATATGAGGGTTTGGGTGATGCGCATTTCTCAGGAGACACAGGGCCCAGTCTGACATGTGTGGAAAGGTCTGAGAGTTTTTTTCTAGATCCTTCGAGTAGCTGGTTTCAGAGCAGTGGCCTCGTTCACTGACTCAGCGCTCAGAGGAGCCTGCGCAGGTGGGCAGAGACCAGCCGGAGAGCCAAGACAAGCCAGGTCTCACAAGCGGCTCTGGCCTTAGCAAGCCGGCTCACTGGGGGCAAGCCATGGTCCCTCCCTGGGGCTCAGTTGCTCCAGCTGCTTAGGGGAAAGTTGGGACCAAATGAAGCTCGCGTCCACTTTCCTGTTGTGGTCCCTCCTTGTTGAGGATTTATAGAATGAGAGTCACTGATGAGTGAGGAGGTGACTATAGCGATGAGGGTCCTAAAGAGGCTTTGTTCTCCTTGAGAAAATGGGGCCACGCACAGCACACAGTCAGAGCGCGGTACAGGAAGGCAGGAGTGTGACTCGAGGGCCAAATTTCCAAAAGGGCACAGACTCACACAGGCATTGAGAGAAGTTGCCCATGGGATGAGTGGGAACAGGGAACACCCCCAGAGCCAAGTGTCCTGTGGGTTCAGGGACAGGCCCTCCCTGCTTGTTTTTGGCACAGTCCTGAAAGGCTCAGCTAGAACCAAGGGTGGGCTGGAGGAGAGGAGGGCCACAGGAGTTTAGAACGGGAAGACCAGGCAGGCTGGTGTAGAATCAGTCCAAGGGGGAGAGGAAACATGTGGAGCTGAGCGATGGAGGAGTTTGTGAAGCGAGCTAGCTTTCTGGAGGACCTACCTTGTTTGATCCAAGCCTGAGACTCTCTCACTGGATGCAAGAGTCAAGGCCACCATGACACTGCTGAGTGTTTGGGGGGTAGACCCTAGCAGGTAGGTGGCTAACAGAGCAAGGGCAGGGAACACAGGTGGCTCTGCCGCACTCCATCTGGCAGCTGGCAGGGTATTGGAAGGTAGCTGCAGGATCTGGTGGTTTGTGCCTGGGTCAAGGTAGGGGGCGGGAGATGAAGAGTGAACTTGTTTAAAAAGGAGCTCCTGCAGCCTGGCTCCCAGATAGGGAGGTGGCCGCCTGCAGGGCTCCCCAAAACTAGCCTCAGCCCAGTGCTCAGGGCACCCAGCGTCACAGAGGGGGGAAAGGTGAAGAGCTGCATCGCCCGGTGGGGAGGGAGGGAGGGTGCCCTCCAGACCACGCAGCCCAGGAGCTGCACACCATGGTCCCCCTCCACCCACTGCCGCACCGGGCTGTGCTGGATTCCTGAGTGCTGCCTGCAGATGAAATGGGTGGCAAGGACCCAAACGCCCAGCTGGCCCCTGGATGGAAGTTCCCCATGATCAACCGTCTCAGGAGTCCCAGTAAGCATGCGCAACCTGGTCACGCATCTCTGTTTGCTGAGCACGAGGGGAAAGGAAGTTGCCCTGTGGGAGCTTGTCTGCTCTGGACTGGGTTGAAGCCCTTTCTGTTACTGATGCTCCAGCTCTGCCAGCTCCCATCTAAGTCCCCTCGGTCTGTCATCTCCCTGAACAATGAACCTCAAAGCAGGTCAGATCGCACTCGGTCGCACAGCTAGAACAGGTGGTAGCTACAAATGCCTGCAGGTGCAGCAGGCTGAGCATCCAGAAGGGGAGGCATACTTTTTGCCACCCTCCATCTCATTTGGGAATTTCCTCTCTTGTCCAGGTACTCAAGGTGGGGCTAATGTCACATGTCCCCACCATCAGCCCACAGTGACAGCTATATGACCTCATTGGCCAACCAAGTACTTGAGTCCCTGCCCACAACCAATCAGAGCCTTCCCTGGGATCATTGTGTGAACAATGGGAGAGGATTCTCTCCCCACTGGGGCTGCAAGGACCCAGACAGCCCATGTCCAACCTGCCTCCTACTCACTAAGAATGGAGCTGGACACAGTTAATCAAGGACCAAGAGAGAGTACCCAGGGGATCCCACTTGCCCCAAAGAACCAGTAGTACCTGAACCAAAGCCCCTTCCAGACTTGGCAGTTCTGGGAGCCAGTGGGTCCTTTTTCTTATTGCTTGTAAATGAGAGTGTCTACTAACACAAATCCTAAACACAGGGCGCCACCTGGACCTCCACTCCTCACAGCTGTTCACAGTAGCCCGCTGACCCTTTAACCTCACCCACCCCAGTCCGCCACCAGCACCGTGGCCCTTCAGGTCCAACTTCAACTTCATGTGAACCTCAGTCCTAGACTGGCCACGCTGCGGCACCTGCCATCCCCTTTGAGTCCGGCTGCCTGGCCTCAGCCCGTAGCCCCAGGTCCCTATCTCAGAGACACAGACTTCTCCGAAGAGTCGTTCCATAGAGATGCAAAGTCTCACTCCCTGGCCAAACCCTTCATTCCATGTAATTATATACCAAGCACCATTCTCAGAAGCCAGGGGTCTGCAGGGCCCGCGTGGGCTGGGAAGGGCTAGAGTGTCATCTTCAGCCAGCAATGAGGAAGGAATCCTTCATTCATCTACCACCTGTGTGCTGAGCAAACACCTGGTTCTTGTCAGGCTGGGGAGCGAGGAGGAGTCCCATGTGGGAGAACCCTCTTGGCAGGTTGGGGCCTCAGGGGCACGGGGTCATCATCCTTTTCAGAGCAGAAGCCTGGGTGCCCCTTGCTGTTGGAGGAGCCGCCCAAGAGAGAGATGCCCGGGTACGTCCCCAGTCCTCAGCCCTCAGCATGTTGTGACAGGGAGGGACAGAGGCTGGAGAAACCAGTCAGCCATTTTCAGTGAGTCAGGCCTTTTGGCAGGCGGCCCCCAGCCCCAGGGCATCTCTGACTCAGCCTGCTGACTGACAGACAGGGGATCACAGACAGGAGGTAGTGAAAGCACCAGGAAAGGGCGGCACTGAGGCAGACTATTCTCCAGCTTCCCCAGAATCCTGTGTTAGGCATCCTCCAAGACCCAGTCCATGGCCACCTCTTCTCATCCCTCCCCCTCACACCTCTCTTCAGTCTGAGAGGCCCAGAGAGACAGAGGAGGACACCCGTCCCCAGGCACAGGCAAGCGAGTAGCCCCAGTGGTCCAGACATCAGCCTGTCCTGAGGACAGGACACTCCAGGGAAGGTGGAGTTGATGCTGAGGGCAGAGGAAAGATCATTTCCTGGCTCTCAGACTTTCTACACCCTGTCATTGGCCCCACCCTACAACCAGCTCTCTCTAAGTACTGCTTACTACCGGCTTGGGGTCAACCCTGACCCTCAGGTCATTTTCTTAAGCATGTATGCCTCATCAGCTTCCCCCACCCTAATTTAATGCTGTCGGTTTGGCCCCTCAGGACACACCTTATGCTCATTTCAACAGTTTGAGCCCACGCATGCCCTGACTCTTCTCTGTGCTCACATCATTCTTCCCGCCTCAGACTCAGATCCCAGCCTGCCACGGTCAAGGGGCCCCACAGGGTCACTCCAGCCCCAAGACCACTTAGAGGCCAAAGGAGGGGCAGCGTGGAGTTGTTCTGCTCACAATCTCAGCGCCCTGTACTTCAGCCCCTTCTCTGCCCCCTGCAGGAGGGAACGGAGGGAGCGTGCCTGGGCTTCTGCACCAGAGCCCCAGGCCCAGTGGGCAGCCACACCAGGCTGTGGGCGGAGCCAAAGGAGGCCCAGGTTTTCCCTTAAGCTGTACACTTGACCCCTCCTTCTCCTCCCCTCACCAGGAGAAACTCCCCAGAAATAGCCTCTGTTTGAAGACTCCAACTTTCGAGGGTACCTGAACAAGTTACTTAACACTCTGAGCCCTAGCGGGGCCTGGGACATAGAAGAAGATCAATAAAGATCATGTCTTCTTGGTTCACTGTTACTGACTTAAATGGAAAGCACTGATCCTGACCTCTCTGTAGATCCCTAGATTCCTTTGAAAAGCTCTGAAAGCTCTGAATTCTCACCCTCCAGAAAGCACATCACACAAACACTGTAAATGCAACACGGCGGTGTGAAGACCCCTGCAGACATGCACGGACTCTGCCGGGTTAGAAATCTGCTCCACATATGCAGTCTGAGCTTGGGCTCGGGGCTCCGTGCCAGGCCAGCATTCGTGGTCGCCCAGGGCCTGCAGCAAAGCACTTTTTCTGCCTCATGGTTTGCCTATCCAGGAGCAGTGTACTCAGGTTTGTTCAGGGCAGAAGGGAGCTCCCAGCAGCTTTGGTCTCCATTCCAACCAGGGCCTGGAGATGGCAGCACCTTCTCTGGCAGGATGCCAGCGGGATGTGTAGCCCCGCCCCCCACCCCCCAATCCTGGCAGGCTGACGTCTCCCACAGGCTGCCCACACCCAGTTGTCTTGGCCTAGGAGCCTCCAGGCAGTGTGGGTATCCTTGGACGGACGTGCTCCTACACCATGCACCTCACCTCCCTTGCATCTCTTGCTTCGGGCCATTTAAGTTTTGTGTGTGTGAAGTAAAACAGACCTATGGAAACAGTACATAGACATATACACATATATGGTACAGAAAACACGTATAAATCAAACACTGGTGTAACTACCACCCACGTTCTCAAGCACAAAGCAAAGAGACTAGGAGAGGCGCCCCAGAGCATACTCATGTTCTCTCACCATGTGGTCCCTGCAGTTCAGACCTTAGGCCATGGCCCCTAATGGGTAAATTAGACTTGGCCTTTAGCCCTGATTCCTGGATGTTGAGGAGGCACCTGTGCATCCACCCAGACCAGTGACAATTTGTGGGCTGCATGGGGAGCTAGGGAGGAAGCATCCTGTATGACAAGCCCCAAGGTTGGCTGTCAGGTGACTTTGGCCTTGGATTTCCCACTGGCAAAGGGGGAAGCACATGTCTCTAGTCTGTGAGGTCTCTTGGAACCTCTGACATTTTCTAGGAGAGGACAACAGAGGGCCGCTCCGCAGCTGCTGGGTTTCGGCCAGCCCTTCTGCCTGGGTGACCTCAGCATGTCCCAGCATGGAAGTTCAGAAGGAGCTGTGTCTGGGGCCTGAGAGCCAGGGAGAGGGAACCAGCGGCAGCTGCTTCCCATGGAGAAGCTGTGAGGCTGGGGAAGAAGGTACCTGGCCTCAGGGGTCCTAGGGACAGGAGGGAGGGACAGGAGGGAGGGATCGGCCTGCCTCTCTAGGGGATGGAAGGTTGGGTGAGAATGGATGCAGATGGGGTGTGGCTTCCTCAGACAAGTATCCCAGGTGAACCCTGTTTTAGAAGATGGCTGATGGGAAGGGCATTTTCCATCACTCTGTCTTTTTTTTTAATTTATTGATTTGAGAGAGAGAGAGAAATGGATTTTTTTGTTCACCCTTATTCATTTATTGGTTACTTCTTGCATGTGCCCTGACTGGAGATCGAACCCACAGTCTTGGTGTATCAGGACAATGCTCTAACCAACTGAGCTACCTGGTCAGGGCTCCATCACTCTTGATACCTCTCCATTCTTGGGAGATCCTCTAAGCTGTCCTCAGCAACCTGTGAACACCAGATGTGAGTGGACTTTCATGGCCACTCACAACAATTCTGTGATCAACTGTCCCCTTTTGCCTGGGACTGAGGGGCTTCCTGGGATACGGGACTTTCAGTGGTAAAACCAAGAATGTTCTGGGCAAATTGGGGTGGTTGGTTGCCCCACAGAGCAGCCAGGAAGATTGGGTGGGGGTCCTTTCAGATTCTCAGTGTGCTTAGGGAGCTATGCCACACTTCTGTAGTCCAAGGGGGGCAGGAGCAACGTGTCTTGAGGCACTGATTGCCTAGCCATTTGGAACTCAGGGGAGGGAGTGTCCTGACATCAAAGACCCCAGAAAGCCAGGAAGGACCAGGCAGGCTGGTGACCGGCACTGAGCTCCCTGTCTTCAATGTTTCCTTGCTTGTTTATCTCCCCTTCTGAGTCTTCCTGTGCTGGGCAAAGACTGGTTTGGGCCTCTCCACAGCCTACCCTGATCTTCTAGGACTGCCAGCCTAGGATTGGAATGCCTAGGGTGCCCCTGGGTGGAGCCAGGCTCCTGCACAACTCCCACTTCCCACAGGACCTGCCCTGAGGGTTGGCAGGGGAGGGGGAGAAGGAAACAGGGGTGGGGGAGCCTCTAAGGAGTGTTGTTGGGACCCTGCTCTTGGAGCCAGCCCTGTCCTCACCTGTGGACGCTGAAGTCATCTTGGCTGGCTGAAGAGTACATATTTGCACTTAGAAATTTGTAAAGCTTTTTCAGTATTAAAAAAGAATGAAATCCTGCCATTTTGTAACAACATGAATGAACCTAGAGGGTATTGCGCTAAGTGAAATAAGTCAGTCAGACAGAGACAAATATCATATGATCTTGTTTGTATGTGGAGTCTAAAGTAACAAATAAATGAATAAACAAAACAAAGGTGTAGACAGAGAAACGAGCTGATTGTGACCAAAGGGGAGGGGCTACGGATGGAAATTTCTATTTGAGATTAAGCCAACTCAAAGTTGAATGAAGACTCTCCCCATACACCACACACTCTAAATGTGGCTTTGCAGCCCGCGTCGGTCATGCCCTTGGCACTGTGCGACCCAACCGAGCTGCTTCGGAGGCGCTAAGGGAGGCGTCAGGGAACAGGACTGGACTCTGCCACAGCGGCAAATGTCTTTACTTTTCTGAACTTCAATTTCCTCATAATCCTGGGGAAAGTCCAAGATCCTGTCAAATGCCCAAATCGTCAGAAGCCCAAGTCCCTCACATAAAGGAGCAGAGAACAGTGCACACAGTTGACCCTCCTCATCTGCACATTTCCAAGTGTGGGTGGACACAGTTCTCCACCTGCAGTTGGTTAAACCCTCAGTTGTGAAACCCGGGGATAGAGACAGCCGACTATATATTTATTGAAAAAAAATCTGTGTACAAGTGGACCCAGTTCAAACCTGTGTTATTCAAGGGCCAACTGTACTATCACTGAAACTTCCTGTGAATCTATACTATTTCAAAAAAAACAAAACAAACCTCACACACAGTCACTCAAAGCCCTTGGGAGCATAGTAGACTATTTTGATGGAGGAAGAGTTGACACCATAGTAATGTAAAAACCTCATGTGCAGCAGCCAAAGATTCCACTGAATAGCTTCTCTACTCTGCACTCATCCATCCCCCACCCTGCTTTTACACTCCTGGCACATCACTTCAGCAGCCCCCATCTTGCCAGCTTCTTCCCCTCCCTCCTTGGCTGTGTTCTGTCCCTTCCCACACTTCCTTCCCACCTCTCCTTTGGGCTGCCAATCAAATGCCCCCTTTCCACCACACCCCAGGGCAACTAATCAGAGGTAGCCATCCTTCTTCCCAAGGAATGAGATGTGACTCAAACTGGGCCAGACTCCTTGCAGGGGGCTGTTCTGTGACCACTGCAGTCGCGGGCACGGTGAGGCGTTTTTGCTGCGCATCTCCAGGGTGCACCACTCACAGTGTGTTCTTCACATTTTTAGCTCAGAGGCATACTTGGCGGGAGCCCCAGAGGGAGAAACTGAGAAGGAAGGACTTCCTAAAATGTCAAGTCTACACCAGGCCAGGTGAGAAGGGCTTCTCCAGGTACAGACAAGCCAGGAAGGAGGGGCCATAGTCAAGCAGGCACACCAGCCTCCCATACCACCCACACTTCCTCCCAGGGAGCCCACTACCATCAGGTGGGCTACTGCCAGCCGAGGAATTCCCCACATGCCTCACAGCCTCCAGAGCAGGCCCACCTCCCTCCAGGGTGGCATCACAGTGCCACACTTCCATGGATGTCTTTGTGGGCTCACCTGTCACTCGCCTGTTGTGCAGGGTGGGGATCAGCTGGAAGACACCACAGTCCTAGAGTCAGGGCTTGGGGAGGGGAGGGTAAAGAGAAGTTCTCATTACTGAGAGGAGGACAAGGCTGGAATAAATGTCTTCTGGAAGGCCACCATCCCTGGGAGTAAGCAGGGTGAGTGGAGGGTCGAAACTTGAGCCAGACCAGTCTCTTCTGGTGAAAGGGAAGTCAGGTGGGAGGTGAGGAGCTGACCCCAAGCCCCAGCCCACTGTCTCCCCATCTGGGCCTGCGTGCCGTGCTCAGCACTCAGAGCTTCTGCGAGGGGTTGAGGCTGGCCAGTTCAGCCTGAAGACTCAGGCAGGTCGGGTTTGTTTTTCCTCTGGCCCCCAACACAGACGCGTACGCGGTCATTCTCCCTCGCTCTTTCCCCTCCAAGGCACGTCACAGCTGAGCAGGCTGGCTCTGGCAGAGTGCTGTCTTGGCCCTCACCTGGTCACCTCATCCTGCTGGCCCCAAGGCCCTGCGTTCCCCTGCCCCGTTCCTGGCTCCCAGCCCCCAGCCACCCGCCACAGCCAGGCCCAGCCAAGGCCAGTCTGTTTTGGAAAAGTGCTGGGAGGTGGCAGAATGTGCGGTCTTCGAGTTCCCTCCAAACTGGCGCCCCAATCCCTGGACAAACAGTGACCGTGTTTGCCTGCCCACCACGGCCTGTGTTCTCCTTCCAGGCCAGGAGATTCCAGGGGCAGTGAGCCCCATGGGGGGCGGGCAGGCAGGCGGGCGGACGTCACTGACCTGCCGGCCCACGGGAGAGAGGCACGGCCGGACTGGGCGATGACAGGCCTGCCACCCGCCCAGCCGGGCCCTCCCACCCTGTGGTAGGGCGGTCAGACTGAGGGCAGCCGAGGACCACGATTCCTGCACCTCTGCTGCCACACAGGACATTCCACCAGGAGAGATGGAATTCACACTCTGAAAAACTACTACCTTCCGCTGGCATGTTTCCCGGTGGAAGCTCGGGCTGTTTCACTGCTGCCTCTTACCAACCCGGGAGACCTCTGTCTGAGGGAGCCCCTCCAAGCGGGCATGTGCTGGTGGGGCCAGTGGTCTGCTTTTGGTGCAGGGACTGCCCTTCGGTTCTGAGAGGCCCTGGGAGAGTCTCTGCACTCTGAGACTTTATCTTATGGAAAATGGAGGACTCACCCATGCTCCCCTCCCCCATGCTGGAGAGGGTAAGGCAAGGGGGTGGGGAGGGGAGGCCCAGATGCGGTGGGGAGGGGGCAGATGAGGCAGAAAGACAGTATGGGGCAAAGGACAGACGGTCAGGGCCTGCTGAGTGTCCCTCCCTGGTGGCGTTCTTTGGAAGACGTTGGTGTTTCTCCTCTAGGTGGCCAGGCCCTGCAACCCGGGGCGTGTCTGCGTTCAGAGAGAAATGCTGCGGCCACAAAAAGGCCTTTCTCGGGCCAGCTCAGGGGAGGTTTTCCCTGCCCAGGCGGGGAGGGGGCTGGGCATGGCGGAGCCCCCGACCAGCCTGGGTGCCGTGGGGCCTTTCGCTCCCTGGGTCCTGACGCCACGCTGGGACCTCGGCTCTGCCTCTCACCGCCCTTCGTCCGCACCCACAACCCCTCGGTGTCCCAGGGCTGGATGTCGTGACCTTTGCTGGCCTTGCTGTCACCCTCTGTGACAGGTTGCTGAGCAGCTTTCGCCGTTGATAATCAGCAAACATACCATTGTTTGTCCTCAAATGGGGTTGGGGAGCCCTGCAACCTGTGTCCACTCTATACCACGTTGCCCTTTAGCGTGCCCGTCCTCAGGCGCTGTGTTCAGAGAACCCTGCAGTGGCGGGATCTGCCCACCCCCGTTTAACACCTTCCCCAAACATATTTGATCAGGAGATCTATTTGCTGCGTGAAACAGCCTTTGAGAAGCACCCGCGTGACACGAGGCTGGGTCTGAAATCTGGTCCTCAATTTGCCACGTGTCTGTGGACATCGGTGTGAACACGACAGACTCTGAGGATGGGCCCTGAGCTTTTTGGGCTGCCTGGTGCGGTGTGGAGACACCTGGCCAGGCGGCCATGGCCACACCCTGCTGGGGGGCTGGCTCCAGCTGCCCTACCCTCCCGCCCCCCCCTCCCCCGCCCCCGACAGGCCTCTGGGGCCAGTGGCTATCCAGTCACACCTTTCTGCCAAAGGGCACTGCCCCGACCTCTCTGTCTACACCCAAGGATTGACAGGTTGGCCTCACAGGACAAGTGTGTCCAGGAAGAACTTCCTGCCTGGCAGGTAGGATTGGGTGCTGCTGAAGGGAATGTGGGTGGTGGGGATACTCTTTCAGGGAGGTGGAGAAGGCAGACACCAGAGAGCCAAACGAGGGTGAGTCCCCACGATTTATTATGGAAGCCTATAAAAGAGCCACATCGAGTACTTTCAAAATCACAAATGCACAACATTCATTTTTAATATGCAACATGGAATATTATATACAGATTAAGACCACGTGACAGCAGAAACACTCACACGGCACCAGTTTCATATCAAAACAAAACACACGAGTGCTTTTTCAATATTAAAACAACTGTGATAAAAACATATTAATATTTTGAACCATGTTTACAATAGAGAAAAATTCATATTTTACTAAATAACAAATATTTAACAGCAAAAACTTTATACTAAATATCTATTTTGAATTATAACAAAAATAGTACTCATAATAGTTTATAAAGACAGACACAAAATTATAACATTTATGAAAAAAAAAGTCTTGTGTATAAAATAATATCATAGCAATCTGGGCAGGGGCAGGGCGGTGCCCAGAACACAAACGCCGGCGCCCAGCATCGAAAGTGCTTCAGTCTGCAAGCCCGGGGCAGGGAGAACGCTGTGGGTTCTGTCTTTCGAACGTCAAGTTATAAGAGTTAGGAATGGTAAGTGAGAAGACACCACCCATCTAATGCTACGTCTATCGAACCTACACACAAACTCACAGCTGGACACACGGAGGAGAGGCGGGTGGATTTCAACACTGGAACCCTTCAGTCAGCCAGTCAAGAGCTTTCTTCATTTCTTATTGTTACCTTGAGACCCAGCAGGACAAATGATCCTTCTCTCCTCCCTCACAGGAATCCTTCTCAGCCTTTTCTCTGCCCCTGCCAAGCGGAGTCTCCCAAATGGAAGGGCCACTGAGGCCTCCCAGGGCCCTCCAGCCGCGCCCGCCGCCCCCGCCTCTCAGCAGGGGCAGGCCCAGTGCACTTCTGCGTTCCTAGACATCATCAAGAACAATTGGTTCGGGGCAAGCTCAGTTAGCTTGAAGGCGCATGAACCTCCCAGACACTGGGCTTTTTTTGTGGGTGACCAGTTCTGGTGTACCTGCAGGTATTTTGCAAGCTCTGATGAGTCTTAGCGCACTTTTTGCCTGTTTTTGAGAATGTGGAGAGATTGAGAGGTTTTTACTAATTGTTTTAAATGTCTAATTTTTTTTTGCCAATAAAATCTGTTCCATGTTTTTTAATAGTGAAAAAGTAGGAAACAAATGAAACACTTGAGAACGGGGTGTTTTACACAGTCTGGGGCGGGAAGCCATTCCTAGAAAGTCTATCTCCAGGTGGGCACCAGTGGAGGCAAGAGTGTGGGCGCTCTGTCCACTCAACACCATCAGAAGGGGAACAGAGTGGTCCCAGTGCTCACCTCTCAGAGAGGCAATTAGGGGGATCGACGTACTGCATTTTTTTCTGTGTTTTTTATTTTCTCGTAAAGGGGATCCACTGCTTTTATAATAAATATCGCAAGCCGAGAGAGAAACACAGAAAGCAAAGAAAAATCTGAAAACAGACAAAATCACTGAAGACTCATCAAAGGCCCAAACCAGCCCTGGGGTGGGGCACCCCAAGGTGCCTGCACTCCAAATGCCAGTGGCAGAAGCTACTCTTTCCCCCAGTCATCCCTGACTGGCCAACTTTCAAGCAAATCACTTCTGACAAATCGCACATACCCTCCTCAGCTCTTCCTGCAGCCTCCCGGCAGCTGCCTCGAGCCCGGGCAGAGGCCCGAGTCAGATCTGAGGAAGGGCTGCCGTCTACACTCACCTCCCCTGGCTTTCATCTTGTCCCCACCCCCCTGAACTGGGCTAAGCAGACAGTGGCACAGAGGTGGGAAGGGACTTCAAGGACATCTTTCCAAGGGCAAAGGGAGAAGGTTAAGGAAGGGACAACAGAGGCCCTCACTCCCCGTCAGAAGAAAGAACCCGTATCCTTCCCCATACTCACTAGACGAGTGGGGGGCACTGGGGAGACCAGTGACCACGCAGGAGATGGTGGAGCCTCCAAATCCCCACGTTGACAGAGCAGGGAGGGAAGCAGTGGGCCATTTCCCTATCTCTACCAGGGACAAGGCGGAGGCACTGGATTTCACCCCAGGAGTGCAGTTGAGGTTGGACCCACAGCAGGTCTGGAGCTGGGGGAGCTGCTCAACCCTCTACCAGAGACGGGCTGGGTCACTCGCAGAAGCTGGTCCCAGGAGGCTGGGACGGAGGCTAGGGGACAGGGGAGGTACAATTCCAGTCCCCAGTAACGCCAAGGTTCGGTTATATCAGTGAATAAATAGGAGCCAAGGGCTTTGGGTATGTGTGCAACAGCGGAGCAGGGTGGGCTCAAGGCCACCTGAAGTGAAGGTGGGGACGTCAGTGCTGTGTGCACGCCCAGGGCCACCAGAGAGGATGCTAGGAGGACAGGGCCTGGAGCTCCTTTGCCCCAACATCAGAGGAAAGAAAAAGTAGCAGCAATAGGTAATTTCAAATGTCCAAACTGGCAACAGGGGTGGGACCCCTCTAGGCTGGCCACAGTCCCTGCCCCCACCAAGGGTGACTCATATTCTGCACCAGGATGCTGTTCCTCCCTCGGCCCAACACCCAGAGGGGCACATGCCTCCGTCTGAGCAGAGGCAGGAGGGGGAGGAATACTGAAGGGGCCAGATCTTCCTCCTGCCCCCAAGTCAGCCACTTGACCTCAGACTACAAGGGTCCAAATGAAATGGTAGGGGAGGTACCAATTGGGAACATCATAAGCAAATGCTGCAGCGTGAGCTGACTGACATTTAACACTGTAACGGGCATGCGGAGCCCCCAGCCATGCCCTGGCCCAGGAGCTAAGCTGGTGGAGACTGGAGAGAGACTGGGAGAAGCAGGAGCCAGGAGGAGAGCCCCATCAGTGCCCCAGAAGAACGGAGGGCCTTTTGGCTTTGGGTAGGGTTTGCCAGGGAAAGAAAAATGGGAGGGCAAGGTATGGGGCTGCTTCTTCTTCCCCAGGTTCCAGCCCCTCCCACACACAGGTTTCTACCCTTCCATTGCCTCCCACCCCAGGGCCTGGCTGGGCTGAGGCGGGGTGTGGGCCAGGCCCTGTTAGACTGTGGCACTTAGCATGGCCTCCGTCTCTGGCAGGATCTTGTTCTGGTTGGAGTCCAGGCCAAAGAACTTGACACTGAGGCCATCCACGGGGTGCAGGACAGGGACCAAGGTGATGCGGGGAAAGGTCCGGGTGGCCAGCTCAAAGCGGCTCGTGCTGGCCAGCTCCACTGCCAGCACCTTCAGGAACAGCTTGGCCAGGTGCTTGCCCAGGCAGGTCCGGACACCGCCGCCGAAAGGGAGGTAATGGAATCGGCCGTCCTTGTCTTCGCTCCGAGCCTGACCGAAGCGGTCAGGGTCAAATACGTTCACGTCTTTGAACACAGGTGCTGTGTCATGAGTATCCCGGATGCTGTACATGACACTCCATCCTTTGGGGATCTGGAAACCCTGCAGACAAGATTGGGGGAAGGTGGGGTAGTGAGAGCCAGAGGACACTTGAGAGGGCCCGGGACTTCCTGCCTGCCAGCCCCCGGCCCTGATGTTCCTAGAGATACCCTACTGTAGTCCCCTAGCCCTGGCCAGCAGTCCTCAACATGTTAGTCCAGTCTCATTTTACAGTGTCCACATGCAACTTCACATATGACACGTGGGCTAGCTTTATCTTACGCAGCATTTGGGACCAGCTCTTTCCCACTGGACTGAAATCTCCCTGAAAAAAATGTGTGTCTCCCCATCAGACGAGGTATCCTGAGGGAAATTTTGGTGTTTCCTATCCACAGCCCCCCCATACCCAAGCTAGTGCTCTCATGGGCCCCCTTGAGGCCCAGCCCCGAGGACCCAGCCTCACATCAAGCTCGAAGGTCTGCAGCACGGTGCGGTAGCCGCCAGAAATGGGCGTGAAAAGGCGCATGACCTCCTTGATGACGCAGTCTAGGTAGTGCAGGCCGCTGAGGGTGTCGAGACGCAGTGTGCCCTCGCAGGGGCAGCCCCCACTGTGCAGGATGCCGTGGGCCCGCAGCTCCTCCCGCAGCTTCTCCAGCACGGCTGGGTGCTTCAGCAGCTGCATGATGAGCGACGTGCTGGCACTGGCCGTGGTGGCGTAGGCGGCAAAGATCAGCTCCAGAGTCCCATCCTGCAGCACAGAGGAGAGGCCTCATTACGGATTGACTCCGCGGCAGGCCTAGCCTGAGGGCTGCCTCACTCTGCCAGGGTCCCCCGCAGCCCCAGGGTCATCTAGCTGGGTCCTGCCTGCTTCCTCTGAGCCTCTTGTTGCTGTGGCATTTGGACCACAGTGGACACAGGTCAGAGGGTCAGTGCCCTGATTGGGCAGCAGATACAGCTGCCACAACCAAAGGCAGAGGCACTAGCCTGCAAGTCCCCTGAGGCTGGGCCATTTCTCACTCACTGCTGGATTCCCGGGCAGTGAGCCCCAGCAGCCTAACCAGGGCAGGGAGCTCACAGAAAAAAAAGACAAAATCCCAAGGAGCCAGGCGCTATGCAGGTGAGTAGGGCGGGGGTTCTGGTAGAAACCCCAACCTTCTCACTCCCAGAAGACATTGGAGTTTGGGAGGCAGTGCGGTCTGGGACTACACCCGCAAGGACCTGAGATGGGAATGCAGTGAGAAAGTTGAGGGGACTCCTCCAGGATACGCTGGGGAGCAAGACACCTGGGCTACAGGTACCCCGTGGAAAGGCCTCAGCAGGCCATCTCAGTCCAAGCCCCATATTTCACAAATGTGGATGCCAGGACCAGAGGGGAGTGACGGGACCTGGCTCCCTTACTTGCCATGGCACCACCTGTGAGTCAAAACTTCTAGTGAAATGGCAATCATTTGGGCTTCTTCTTGGCTCGGCTGGAAGAGGAGGGGCAAAGATGGAGGGTGGGAAGTTGGCCACCAGGCTCTGGCGGCACCTGGCAAGTGTGTGAAGGGCAGAGTCTAAACCAGGATGCACTAAATGGACCCCTTTTCAGGTGGAACACCCACCCTAAAGGGGGGCAGGCAGGAAGCCCTTCTCGAGCCCAGTGTGGACAGCCTTGGTGCCTGCAGCCCAGCTGGGCTTCGGCAGTGCCAGGCAGGCTGGGAGAGTGTCAATGCCACCAACTCGAAAAGGCTGGTTGGATGGAAGGAGACCCAAGTTAGGTCCAAATCTCCCCAGCTCTTCTCCAAGGACTGGGCTACCCTCAAGTAGGTGGCTTCCCCTTCTGGGTCTGAGTTTCCCTAGGTGACTTTCCAGGCTTCTTAAGATCATTAAAGTGCACTGCAGTAGTGAGGACTGGGAGAGGGGAAGAGGGGATGACAAACACTGCTGACACTGAGCCCGCTCACAGATCGCTAAGGGCCAATGTTTCACACCTTTTCCAAAACGGTGGGTAGGACCATGGCAGGTGGATAGGGCCAGTGTCATGGGGACACATTCACCCCCAGGACTGAGTGCACCTCAAGCAGTGAGGAGCGGAGGGGCAGCCCCCTCACGGGTGCTTCTCGCCCTCCCACCAGACCACGTGCACAGCAGGGAGGGACACGGTCTCTCTCCCCGTTGAGCGCCCCGCCCAGTGCAGTGATGGCCACAGCAGCTGCTCAGAAGCAGTCCTTGTGGAATGGGGCCGGATCAGGTAGAAGGGGCCAGCGCCCGGCCCCCCGGGCAGTCTCAGTGTGCAGCACGAGGTACTCGTGCTGCCGGCCAGGGAGGCCCCACCTTCAACTCCTGCATGGTCATCTCCTTCCCGTGCTCCTTGCTGCTCTCAATGAGGATGTCCAGCGCGTCCGAGTAGTCCTTGCCCTGCGTGCACTGCAGCTTTTCCCGGATGGCCTTTTCCAGGCCCTTCTGCAGGGTCTGTCGTGCCTGAATGCCCTGGGGGAGAAGGGGACCATCCTGTCATCCAAGAGGAAGGGCAGGGCCACCAAGGGCCTCTTCCCAAGGCGGAGCAGTGTAGGGGATTCTTATGAGAATTTCCCCTCTCAGCCAGAGAGCACCGGGTAAAGGCTCCACCACGTCCCCGTTGACACTCCCCTCTGTGTGACTGGTCCCTCTTCCCTCAGGGTGGGTTCATGAATGCCCACCTCCTCTCCTCTCAGGTCTTGGGCACTCACCCGCCGGTAGCCACTGAAGGGCAAGTCGACAGGCAGGGAGAACACGTTCTCCACAAACTGCTGGTAGACCTCGAAGAGGCGCCCGAGGTCCTCTTCAGGGATGCTGAAGCCCAGGAGTACACGGATGGCCATGCGGAAGGTGAGCTTCTGTGCCTCCTGGTACACATTGATGGCCTCGGGGCGGCTGCTCCAGGCCCGCAGAGTGTCCTGGATCACCAACTGGATCTTGGGCAGGTAGCTCTCCAGAGCCTCGTGGCTGAAGATCTTGGAGAATATCTGGAGGACAGAGAGGCAGGCAAGCTGGTCAGATGGGCTCGGGCTGCCCTCAAGGCTCCCGGGGCCCGGCTGAAGCACAGGCCCCACGACTGTGATTAGGAAAACTCCAGGTCCTCACCCTGACCAAGCCCCCGCTTCCATCTCCCAGACACTCAGAGGGTAACCAGAGCTATCCTCTTCTGTCTCAACCCTCAGAAGAGAATGTGCTCCAGGCACTAGCAAAGCCCTACAGACTGGGCAGTCCAGCTGCCGACAGGTCTGTGGGTGATGTGGCTGTCCTTACCAGCTATGGGGACAACACAGAGAGGGCTGGGCAGGGCTGGGGGGAGGCAGCCCTCCACTGCAGTGGTCCATCCCTGAATTCCCAGGCCACAGGGCAGAAGTATCCAGGAGGAGCGGAACAAAGGTGAGCAGACTGGACATGGAAAAGGAGAGAAGCAGTAGGTGGCTCTTCTACTCCACTGATGGCAGAACAAGAGTCTGAGGCTAGACTGCAAGTAGGACTTCCTGAGACCCAAATGTGCTCTCACTCCCTGGGAACCACCTACCAGGTGAAGATCCTAGGAGTTTGTTAATAGCTATGTCATCAAAATGTCTTCAGTGTGGCCAGGTCTGGAAGCAGGAGGATGGGGACAAGGCTTTCCACCCGAAAAGATCACAAAGGTAAACAGAAGCCCTTTTAATTCCTTGCATCTTCCTGGTCCACTTCAAGTAGCCATGAGTCCCCGTTGCCCACTCCCCTGCTCTCAGTGCTCCTGATTCCGCAGCAACCCCGCCTGCCCCTCCTCGCCCAGGTGCCCCTGCGCACCCCGCTGCTGCCCTGGTGTTTGGAGAAGGGGGATGTTAGTTTACTTACTGATAGCCTGTGGGTCTCACTTGTAACCAACAACCTCCAGAGTCTGGGGCAGGAGGGGGATGCCCTCCCACCAGCACCGAGGGCAAGATCATGCAGAAGGGAGGGTGAGGGACGGCACAGGGGAAAGAGACAAACACTCCTCCGGCCCCTCCACCCTGCCCCATGCAAACCACACACGCGCGCCTGCCCTCCCCTCCTGCCCCCCAAACACAACCACCACACAAACTGTAAATGTGAGAATTTCCCCTGCAGTCAGCTCGAGGAGGAAAAGGTAACATTTTCCTGGCCTCGGCCCTGCATGGCTAATGGGAGGGCTGGTTTGCAGAAATAACAGTGCTGGCCCTTCAGTGGCCCAGCCAGGCATTCACAATAGCACTTTCATTCCGAAATTCCCGGTGGGCAGAGGGAGGGAGGGAGGGAGGGAGGCCGCCAGTGAGGGGCAAAGAAGCCGCACTGTTTGGGGCTGCTCCTGCTACTAAGGGACCGCTGAAAGGTAGAAGGATGATGGGAGGTGGCCAAGGGCGGCTCAGGCCTGGACCGGTCACTCACATCTTGCTCAGTTCGGGGTCCAGGGAATTTCCAGGGGGACTTGAGCTGCCACCTCCCTTCACAGAGTTATGGGTACAGGCAGTGTTCTCTGTCTCAGCCCTCCAGCCTGGTGTCCTTAGAATTCCAGTTTTAGCTCTTGGTCAAAAACTCTGATGAGGTAGGAGTGGGAGCCCTGTTCCCAGACCCCGACACCAGCCAACTAAGGGGCCTTACAGAGCAGTAAAGAGCCCACAGAGTGAGCAGAAATGGCACATCAGAGCCCAGCAGGCTTATCATCAGGGAAGCAGAAAGATAAGAGTGGCTACCAGGCCTGGGGGGGGGTGGGGGGAAGCTGGAGGTGGGGACAAGCAGGGACAGGGAGGCCACACCTGGCCCAGAGTCAGCCAGCCCAGGGCAGACTGAAGGGCACTGCCGTGGAGGACAGGGGCTGGCCAGGGCCCCCAGCGCAAGGGAGACCTGGGCCCACAGGTGGGCACATAGAGGGGGGCCATAGGGTTGAGGCCACAGTGTCCAGAACCGGCCAAAGTCCAAGCCAGCTGGGCTCTAAGATGCAGTGGGTGGTGGGTGAAGGCGGGTTGAGAGCCCAGAGACGTGAGTTTGAACCCCAGTGCGATCACGGCCAAGTCACCACCCAGCCTCAGTTTCTTCATCTGTAAAAGGGTAAGGCTGAGCCAGGCCACCTCTTTCTTTCAGTGCACACAGCACACAAACACCAGTGTCCCTATGTCCCTAAATAGATGCTATCTGTTCAAAGAAGCCCAGAATCCAGCACTGTACAAGTTGCCTGATAAGTGCCTGCCAGGCCCCTACTCACACACCCTACATGGGCTACGGTGGCCCAGGAGGGGCCATCTCCGGGTGACCAAAGGGGGAGCTCTCAGGGCCCCCAGTGCAATTCCCAGGAGTGGCTAGACAAGTCCTTCCCATGCCCTCGGGTCCCAAAGGTTACATTCCCTGCGCCCTCTAGCGATAGCCACCTGAATAGCTCCTTCTAAAGCCCTCAGGCGAGGGCAGGGAGGGTGCACGGAGTCCTGGGACCGAGCAGAGGGGCTCCAAGGGCAGGTGGCATACACCCCACCTGTAGATGGGAAGGGATCCTGAGTAAAGTCAGTAGCTGACGTGTTCCCAGGAAGTCCACCACCTTGTACCTGCAGGTCCCCCAGGGCAGGGGCTTCTCAGAGGAGAATTGCAGCCAGGAGCAAGGACCCATCAGGAAATCTAACTGGATGCTCTCCAGAGCCTTTTTTGACCTGGATGTCCCATGATTCTCCCCCTGAAGTAGAAAACTACCCAAATGAGAAGCCAAACAAAGGCAGATTTGGGGCAGTCAGGGACCAAGATGCTTTACTCAGAGGTCACCAAGCCCATGCCCTGCCTCTGGCCCAGGAGAGAGCCCAAGCACTGGGGCCTCCCAGGCGCCGGGAAAACTCCAGGCCCTCATGCTTGGGCCTGTGCCCAGGGTTAGCAACTTGGGCACTTCCCGAAGTAGGGGCAGCCTAGAAACCACCGCCCACCACAAAGGCCAGGAGGAGGCGGAGGTGCTGGCCAGGGCAGAGGGAGGCTGCCATGGGGCGGGCGGGGTCAGGATTCGGGCACGTGGGAAGGCGCCCTGTGGAGCCACTCAGTGTGAAGAGGGGAAAGATTCCGGTCGTCCCCGGGAGCCGCCTTCCCTGACCACAGTAGTAACAGGAGCCAGGGCTGCTTTTGTTCCCCACTGGGGAGTCCCTTGGAATTCCCAAAAGTGAGACAAGAATGCTGGACCAAGGTCACCGGGAACCAGCCCTGGCCCAGGAAAAGCCCCGCAAAGGGAACAACAGGTATGGCCTTTCCACCAGGGTTAGTGCTAGGAAAATGAGAGCAGAGGATCAGGGATACCTGGGGACTCCCAAGCACAGGCTGGGGCAGCTTGGGCTCCTCCTGCCTGTAGGATGTGCTAGGAACCCCTCCCCCCATCTGTGTTGGTTTCAGCGATGACATTACTGGCTCAAGAGCCCGAATCTCTCTCCCCTGAATGGGAGATGATTCCACAATGAGGAGGAAGGAGGGAGAGGGGACCACCAAGGGGCTTGTCAAGGCTCAAGTTCCCTGTAATTGTTTTTACACACCCTTCTCCCACCCCCCACCCCCCACCGCCCGAAGCTCCGCTGCTCACCCAGCAGCCCTGGCTGGGGAGTCATTCACTGAACACCCACGATCCTGCATGCTGACCTGCACGGCCAGATCACCTCCCCTTTTTCTGCTGGCCACTATGGACGGACAGACAGATGAGATGATTGGGCAGCCTCAGGAGCTAAAAGAGCCAGCGAGGGAACCCACTCCCTGGGCCAGTGACTCAGACTGGGAGGAATGGAAGCAGCTGCCCAGGAGGGTGGGGGCCTGGGCAGGCCACCCCGCCAAGCCACCGGAGCCGTGGCCTGTGGAGTGGAAAGAATAACAGAGGGCAGGCAGCCACCGAGGCAGCTGTCCGCACAGCACAGGGGTGACGCCAAGGTGACTTTATACTTAAGTAAGAGGGAGGACAAGAGAGACGTCATCTTCCCAGCTGTCTGGCATTTCCAGTGGGCCTCGACTTCACCCTGGCTGCCTCCTGAGCCAGTCCCTACTCTGCGTCCCTCACTGGGAGGGGCTGGTCCAGACCTCCCAGCCTGTGTGAGCCCCTCTGGGTTCCCATCTCACCATCTGTAGAAACAGAGTACCTGTCCCCCGTTCGCCTCCAGCTCTAACCATCTCCCCTAACCCTTCCACACACAACAAAAGCACCCAGTACAGGCGAGGAGGGCAGTACTTGGCAGAGCCACAGAATCTGAAAAGCTTTGCCCATTCATTCCTCTTCCAGCCATAGTAAAACTTCCTCAGAAAGTTGAGGACCAAAGGAGGAGGGCTTCCTGAGGCCACAGTCCAGGGCATGACTGGCCACACCCACCAGATCCCCAAATCCCCTGCCTCCATTGCTCCTCGCCCAGTCAAGTGGCCGTTTAGCTATCCTGGGGACCCTGAGCCCTGAGGGGGACTCTCTTGTCTGGCCCAAGTTTATTCTAAGGGCAAGGCCAGCTGTCCTAGCTTGCTGTTTTGCTTTCAGCATTTCTCAGCCCCAGGAGACACATCCCCAACTCCTGATTTTCTGCCTGGGGAACCTGGAATGGATACATCAGTGGCAAAAGGGGCTCCGGGCCAAAGCAGATGCCAGCCAATCCCCACCACCACCACCACCACCAAGGCCACAACTGTCTCCCAAGGCTGGGAGAGTGAGCAAACTCATCAGCATCACAGGTTCAGACCCCTCCCCACCCTGGGAGAAGGGAGAAGGACACAGAAAGGAGGGAAAAGGGAGGAGTGGTCCCCCTCCCTCCCACCCAACCCACCCTCCCACTGTTTGGCACAAGGGCATGCAGGGGGAGGCACCCATCCCAGGCGCCCCGGTGGCTGGCTGTGGGCTCTCTCCCCCACTGACCTTCAGAGACATCCGCTCCTGCCACCTGCCCCCTCAGTGGCCCCGGGCCCACCGGCTGGTGCTACAGTAACTTTTGGGTGAAGGACTTCAGCTGGTGGAATCAAGGTCTATGCCAGGGGCCCTTTCAGTAACAGGGCCGCCTGGCCATGCCACCAGCCTTCCCATCCAGTGCAGGTGGGAACTTCTGCCGGAGGTGAGCCTGGTGGACATGACTGAACTCAGAGGCTATGCACCAGTCCAAAGGCCACGTAGAGATAACCCTGGCTCGCCTCCCCAGGTTCCTGCAACCACAGGCCTCCTGGCTCTGCCTGTCTGCTGAAGCCTCTGCATCCCAACATGAGCCCCAGGATGCATGATGCACAGAGTTCCGGAGGGGAGTGCAGCAATCCTGAGCCTAGGCTCCACCCCCACCCAGGATGGGGCCCCAAGGCCAGGTCAGAGGGAGGTGGTTGATGGGTCTCAATCCCTGTCTCCAAAGCCTGGGGAGCTCTCGCTCCACCTCAGCCTTGGGCACAGAAGTCCTTGTAGCCAGGGATCTGGGTAGGAGGGGCAGGAGGACCACTCTTGGGTCTCCCCAGTCCATGGGTCCCAGACCAAGAAGTCTCTAAGCTGTGGGAAGGCCACTGTCTGAGGTGCCCTGAAGCATCTGGCCTCTTGGTGCAAAGAGGCCCAGCCCAGTCTCTCAAGGGAAAGAGGGGATGTCTGGTACTGGCATGTGGGGCAGGCACAGAGGCCTCAAAAAGTACCCTCAAACTTCTTCTCCATGCCTGACAGTCCTCTCCCCCCAAGTCACCCTTAAGAGACTCCACACACCCTTCCAGGACAGTACTCCAGCCTCTCTGTACACTAAAAGAAAAGGGTCGGGGGTCCTTCTCCAACAACCAGAGGCACCCGGTGGGGGAGGGGTAACAAAGGAAGTGGGACTGGGCTTGGTGGTAGCTATCATAGGCCTGGTTTCTGGAGAGGACTCTTTCAGACTGGGCAAGACTTTCTACACTTTCTCCCTGGCAGCCCCACTCCTCTTGTCCCTAGAAACCAGGACAAACACCTAGATGCAGAGATGGCTGCAAGAAGCCCCTCCCAGGACATCTGGTCAGACCTCCCAAAGAAGGGTTGGGTCACCATCCCTGATGGAAACAGTGACGCTCCTAGTTCCCCTGCCAGCTGGGCCTCAGCACACCTGGGCCTCGCTTCCTGTGAATGCACCCTAACCAGGCCTGGGCCCTCCCAGCAGCCTGCTCTCCAGCCTCCTCCCTGACTGTGGCGTGGGCTGCATAAGGCAGTGTGAGGGCACCTGGCAGCCCCGACCCTGGCCACACTGGGTCCACTGGGCATTGCATCCGGCAGATTGGCCATTCTCTCTAGGACCAACATATGCTCCTGAGTGAGTACTCTCCAGAGGGCGAGGACCAAATTTCCTGCTCCTATGTTTGTCCCTAACCCAAAGACTTCTATTTAGTTCAGTAAACTTAAGTTCACGGAAAACCAGATAGAGAGATTTGAGGGCAGGGCCTTTTTACACAGGTCGAATAGCAATCACATACTGGTACACACAAAGGGAGGGCCCTGCATTGGTTCCCAAGCCTGTGTCAGGATGAATTGCAGGCCGGCTGGCTGCTCCCCATGCCCAGGGAGCTGGAGGGCAAGAGCGCCCCATCTACATTCCATTGGGGTCCTCAGTTTCTAGCCTCACCCCAGCACTCCCTCTCCCTTCCCTATGTACTCCTGTGACATGGGTCATCTATGCCACCTTCTTCTTCCACTCCTCCCAAATGAACAAGGTAGGCCAAACCCTGGGGTTTTTTAAGCAGGCCCTCCCCACCTGGAGGCCCAAGGCTAAGTCAGGAAGAGAATGGGGGGAACCACAAGGCAACAGCGTCACCCAGGGTCTGCACCCCCAGGGTCTCACACTCAGGTCTTGACCAAGCCTTCTTCCTTCCAGCAACCCCTCCCACCCCTGCCCTCTGGCTTCTGGCAGCCCCAGGTGGGCAGGACTAAGTAGTGCTCTGCTCCGCGGCCCAGAAAGCTTCCCTCCCATGGAGGAATGTTGAAGGCTCCACCTGCCTTTGCTTTGTCTCCTGATCTGTAGTCTCTCAACCTCTGAGTGTCAATGTCCCCTTCTGTGAGAAGGGGAGAATAATTACTTTCTTGTCAAAGCCTCTATACAGATAAAGTGAGAAGCCATCACATTCTTTGGAGCTGGGTTTCTGAGTCTCAGGCTCTCTCCTCACTCTTTGGTGTGATGCTTTTGGTGGAGTCACAAAGACTAAGAAAAAAAAAGTGTCCAGGATATTTGAAAAGCCCCCATTCCTGAGCCTACAAGCCCCCTCCTGGCCACGTCCCAAATACCGCCCCCCCCCCACCCCATCTGCCCCCAGGCCCTGTTAGCTGCTTCCTGCACCAGTGAGGCAGATAAGGGAGACAGTCTTAGGACCCTCTTTCCAGTCCCTGAATACAGGTTTTATTGGGAGGAGGGGCCTTGTGGGTATGCACAGACCAGTCCACTCCATGCGGTTTTTCCTCCTTTTGTCTGCTACGGAGAACTACTCTTCACAGGCATCAAATACTATAAAATGGATTCCTTCGTTCCCAGAGACCACCTCAAGTGCAGACTTCTGGCACAGGGGGCTGCCCACAGTAGCCCCCTCCCCTGTCCTGGGCTTTGCTACTCTTCCTAGATACCGTAGGCTACCTCTCGGTTTTCTTCAGGTTTCAAACCTGAGCGAATCCTCTGACCCAATGAAAAAAATGGAACGAGGAGAGGTCGTGCAGCCTCCCCCTCCCACCCCCTTCTGGACGCTTTAAGCCCGCAGGCCTGCTCCCCGCCCGCCCGCCCGCGGCTCAGCTTTCGGGTTACTGCAGTTCAAACAGCACGTGCCGCCCGCGCTCTGAGCCCCGGCGGCTGCAGCGGCTGCGGCTCAGCCCTGGGAGGGGGCGGGGAGGCTCAATTCGTGCGCGCTGGCTCTCCTCATTCTCGCCTCTTCCAGGCGCTGGGGAAATCCACAGGATAAACACACACTTTCTCTTCCTCTTTATGGGAGTGGGTAGGTGCGCTTTGATCTCCTGCCGCGCCACGGCTGCTCTCCCACCCTTCGCCCTTCCCCCACCACCAGACCCCTGCGCAGAGTGGCCCAAATTTCACAACGCCCCTCTTAGACAGGGCCCTGCAACCGCTGCCCACAAGGTGACCCCAGCCCCGGAGGCCTGCCCAGGTCGCCATTAAAGCAACCTGTGGCAGGAAGGCCAGGTTTGATTTTAGACTGATCCGTCGGAATTCCCGGGGGGGGGGGGGAACATGGCAAAAAGGGGAGCGCTGGCCACTGTCCGCCCTCTACTTTTTCCAGTTTTGGGGTGCACGGTACGGACAGGCGTTAGAGGCCTCAAATACCCTCCTATTCATGCTCTGTCCAAGTCACCCTCAAACAGCCACCCGTTGGACCAGCAGTGGGCCAGCATGAGGGCCGACCTGGAGGAGGCCTGTACAGGCCCTGGATCCGGGATCGCAGTTGTCTAGGCAGGGAACCTTCAGGACGATGTGCAACTGGAAGAGATTCGGTGGAGACGGCCCCAGGGCTCCCAGAACTCCTTACCCCAAGGGGGTGCACGGAAGAAGAGGGTCAGAGCCCGGTTACTAGGCTCTTGGTCCAGAGCTCTTACCTTGCGCTTGTTGCGGTGGATGTCGCCAATGGAGTTGGCCACTGTGTTCGGGCCCAGCAGCATGCGCGTGCTGCGCGGCCACTCGGTGCTCACGAGGTGGTGCTCACCCATGAGGATCTTGCGGACATTCTCCGCGCCTGTCACGCGGATCAGCGGCCGCCCCAGCAAGTGCGTCTTGAACACGTTGCCATACTTCTCCCTCCGTGACGACTGGAAGCCAGAACCCTGCGGGAGCCACACGGGAGACCTCTCTCAGGGCGCACACCTCCGGCTGACACTTCCCAGAGGCCCGGCCTTGAGGGCCCGCGGGGGAGAGGTGGAGGACACCACCCGGGGCAGCAGTCCCCAGCCCCCACTCCACACACAAACACGCACGTAGGTTTTATTTTTCATAGCATGCACAAGAACCGAGAAGTAGGGCCCAGAGGGTAATTAATGCAAGGAGGCGGGAGGCCCGGGGGCACCGCGCAAGAGGCTGTTTTTTAGTAACAACTTGCGGGAGGGGAAAGGTATCCAGGTCCGCGGGAGCCGAAGCTAGAGCTTCCGCCACCCTCCCTACCACCCCCAACTCCTCCGCCTCGCGCTCCCGAGCCTTTCGGAATAAATATTTCCAGGCTCCTGGCCACGGGCTGGCAAGACCCCTCGGGGTGGCCGCAGGCCAAAGAGTATTTATAGCGGTGCGTGATCGGTGCCCATAGGCGGTCACTAGAGATGGGGGCGGGGGTTCCCTCGGTTTTTGAGTGTGAACCGCGAAGGAACCCGGTGGCCCTCTGCGGGCTCTGCGGGGTCTAGTCACGATCCGAGAGCCGAGATTTTCCTAATGCAATTTGCCCTGGAAATAACTGAGAAGGACTTTCGTCGCCGCCCTTAACTTTGGAACGGGAGCGCGAAGGAAGGAGCTTCCCGCGGGGCGGGGCGGGGCCGGGCTGGGTTGAGCGGCCGTCGCAGGTAATTGGATCCCCCGCAGCCGCAGCGGCGGCTCCAGCCCAGGAGAGCTAGGCCCCGGCCCGGGCCCGGCGCTCCGAGGAGGTAGCTGGGCCGGCCCCTCCAGGGTACCGGAAACCGAGGGGACCTCCGAGAGGCGGGGGCAGGGGCGTCCCGCTCACCTTTGACGTAGGCGCTTGCTACCCCACCCCGTATTAACCCTATCCTGCCAAGGCAGCAGTGGGTGTGAAGGGGAGAGGCGCCACCTGTCCGGCTGCCCGGCCTGCACGCCAACAATAGTGAGAGTGCGGGCTTCAGACCTCCCGGCTCATGTACCCCCGAGGGGACAATTCGTCTTCCCTTGTTCCCGGGTTAGTCCCGCTCCTCATTTTCCTTTCCTCCACGGAAAAGTATTCTCCAGCTAGATGTGCTCACACCCAGGCACTGCCGAAAAGTGACTCTGCAGAACCCGGAGTACTAATCACTTTTCCACATGCGCCTCCGGCCCGGCGCGCGACAGGGAGCGAGCCTGGAGCGCCCGCGCCTCCAGGAGGGGGGGCCCGGGCTGCGGGGACACCGCCCCACTCCCAGGTTGGCGAGTCGGGGAGAACAACCCCCACCCTACCGCCGATCTAGACGGCGTCTACCCCTTTAAGAGAAATCTAGGAGAGGGTGGAGGTGCGACAAACGGGGGGGCGTGGGGGGGGCTAAGGAGCGGGGTTCCCTCCCTCTGTCTGCAATACCCGTCTCGCTCGCTCAGTCTGACTCTCCGTCTCTCCTCTCCTTCTTTTCCTCTGTTTTTCTTTTCTTTCGACACAAAAGTTGGGCTGTGAATTTTCCGAGGTCGCCGCCGCCTCTCTCCCGTCCCCCCTCCCCGCCTCTGATCTGCCTAACTATAATTAAAGTGCGTTTTTTGTGGCATTAATAAAGAGTTATTTGTCCGCCGTTTCCACGGTCTTCACAAAGAGGACTTTCATAGGGGCGGCCGCTCGGGCCGTGAGTCCAATTTATACAAAAATGTTGTATTTTTAGCCCTGGGCTCTGTTTAGATGGCGCACGGTGGAAACGGAGAGCCCTTGGAGGTCCCCCGTAAAATCTGATAAATGACTCCGAAAAAATAAAGCTGGATTCAGAAGGCTCCCATTAACCCCTTCAGCGCCCCTCCGCACGCATCCCCCCACCCCCCATTTCCCTCCCACCTTAGAGTCTAGGGCCCCAAGGGCAAGTGGATGGAGAGGCGTGGGCCTGCTTCCTCCTCCTCATCTTCTGCGCTGGTTGGACGCTGAGCCCCAAGGGCCCTTGTGGGATTCGGAGAAAAGGTCAGGGGGACACTGGGGGGTGGGGGGGGGCAGAGAAAGGTCAGGAAACGGGGGAGGGGAGCGGTGACAGACCGCGGATTCCGCAGATTGGCTCTAAAGGGGCAGGAGCCGGTGCCCATGTGAGTTATTTTATTTCCTAAATTCTCGGCCAAAAGCCTAGACCACCGCTGCAGTTAACCCTTTAAGTGTGGTGGTACCGGATAGGCTCTGGAGATTTCTTTACGGGGGGCGGGGGGGGGGAGAGTAGTCCCATTGGTTAAAGTGAGCCCTACACAGTTGCACGAAGAACCCCCTCCCCCAAAGAAATGGGCTGATTCAGGGACTTGAGATGACCGCAGGGCAGAGGAACCTCGCGTCCCCTTCCCCGCCTCGGATCCGATGACACTTGGCGCCCAGCGGGGTGTGAGTGTGCGAGTGGATTGCACGCGTCTGTTAATTTCAAGCCAAGCTTTCGCACTTCTAAATCCACAGGTCTCTGCGTTCACCTCCCGCCTCACCTCTCCCTGCCGGGGCTGTCCGTTGCAGGACGTCCACGGCTCTCCGCACCCTCATCAGCATCCGCCCGACAAACACTCGTGAACACGCGCATACAACACACCTCTCGCGGTAAACTCAGAGGTGCCATCCTCCGCCGCCCCCCGCCCAAGAAAAACCCTGATGTGTATTAAATTGCGAAAGCGATTGTCTACCACTTTACGTGTTTAATTCCAGGTTCACTTCCCTATTACCTACCTGGGTCCGGTCTCCTACAGGCCCACCCCCGTTCTCACCAGCAGCATTGGAGTGTTCGGCGTCCAACAACAAACGCACACGCGCTCATGGAACTCACACACACCTCTCCCAAGTTTCTCTCCCCTGCTGCACGGTCCTCACCCAATAAGTAAATAGGCCCTTTTCCCCGAAAGCAGAGAACCCTCGGATCTCGGGCTTCTCATTTTCCTTGGGTTACCTCCTACCTCTCCCACCACAAAACACACACACTTTCTCCGACCGTGGCCCAGGGCAGTTGTACCTGGCGCACCGACGATGCGGCGGGAACACAGCCCAGGTCTTAAATAGGCAGTTTTGGCTGCCATTGGCCCCCTCCTCCTCTTCCCGACTCAATTTTCGGGTCCCACTGACACCGCCAAAGCCCAGGAAGCCGAAGGCGACTGGGGCCTGCAGGGCAAAGGGGCAGTCGCCTCACACACCCCTGCCGAGAAGCGTGGGACGCAGTCTGTCTTGGGAGCCCTCTTAGGTCCGGGGACCTCTCGGATCAGTCCCCTGAACTTGCGCACCGTGCGCCAGTGGGTTCGAACCACGCCGCAGGCGGACAGGGGAAGCCCGGGAGGCGCAGGGAGATAGGAGGGAAGGGGCGGGGCGGGGACCAGTGCCTTCAGGCTCCCGGCGCCCCCTGGCCGGCCCGCGGCATCATCTGCCCCGCGCTCGCCGCTAGCGGACCCCGGAGAGCAGCGGAGCGAGTGCGCCCTTACCTGTAGCAGCCAGTGGCCGGTCTCTCCGATGAGCGGGAAGCCCATGGAGCCCTTGGGGATGGGCAGCTTGCAGCTCTTGTCGCGAGTGGCAGCCCAGCGCAGCTGCCACAGCTGCTGCGACACGGCCAGCAGCAGCGTCACCGACACCAGGCACGCGGCGAGGGTGGCCAGCGCCGACACCAGCTCCAAGCCCTCAAAGAGCATGTTGGCGGCCGCTCGGGGGATTGGCTGTGCCGGCCGCGTCGGGGGAGGGGAGGGCCGGACGACAAGGGACGCGAGCGGCGGGGGAGGGGAAACTTCGACCGGGGGTCCTGGCACCTCCAGCCGAAACAGAAAAGAAGGAAGGGGGCCGAGGGAAGGGGAGTGGAGGCTTCGAGGGGAGCGGAGAGCGGGAGAAAAAAAAATGCCTAGAAGAGAGAGAGAGGAGACACGAGGCGACTCGGAGTGTAACTTTGTTTGTTTGTTTGTTTGTTTGTTCCCTTATAGCGGACTTAGGGGCTGCGCGAGGGGCGGTGAGATGAAGCCGTGAATCAAGCTGGTGAATTAGCTCTCCCCGCAACCATCACACTCGGAAAACTTTGGAAAACTTTGTCCAGCGGGAGCCTCTCTTGTAAGCCCCTTCCCCTGCTCAGGAAAAAAAAAAAAAAAAAAAGAAGGGGAAAGAGGGGTAGCGGAAAGAAGGTGCGATCGACTGGCCAGAAGTTTCCCCCTCAAATTCCTAGGTGGAAAAAAAGGGGGAAAGATCCTGAATCCAAAAATTCCAACGAACCCAGAAACTTGGGGGGCCGAGGGGGAAGACTCCCCAGCCGAGGCGAGTGAAGAGGCCCGAGCCCAGCGTCCCTGGGCTGCCCGGGGCGGCGCGCCTGAGCCCCCGAGCGGCCGCTGCACCCCCGGAGCGGGCAAAGCGGACGAGGCGGCGCGGCTGCCGGAGCGCGAGTGCGGAGCCGGCGGACCGCGGCCGGGATGGGACGCAGCCGGCGACAGAGCCCCGGGCGAGCGCTGGGGCGGCGGCGGCGGCGGCGGTGGCGGCGGCGGCGGCGGGCGGGAGGGGTGAGGCGGGGTGGGGTTGGGGGAGGAGGTGAAAACCCGAGCTGGGCTATTGTATCAATTAAGAAAAGGCAGTCCGTCCCGGGACGCAGGCTCTCGGCTCTGGAGTTGCTGCTGGGGGAAGAAAGGGGCGAAAAAGAAAAGGAAGGCAAAGGGAATGGAAGAGGGGGAAAAGCAAGAGGCAGGATTTCAGGGCTGGTGGTTTTAAAAGCTTCTCTCAATGTGAATTTGAGTCCAAAGCCAGGCGATGCGTGTGTTTATATAGAGGCGGGAGGCTGCGCCGTGGGCGCTCCGCCAGCCACCCCCCCTCCACGGCGCGCTCACAAAGCCGGAGGCGTGGTGAGAGGCCGGCGGCCCGAGCGTGTGAGCGCCCGCCGCCGCCCGCCCCGCCCCGGCCGCCCGCCGCCCGCGCCCGCCGCCCGCCCGGGACCCACTTGTAGCCGCCGCAGGATCAAACTCAGTTCACCTCTCGCCTCCTCTTCCTTCTCGCCGGCGGCTCGCTGATCCCAGCACCTACAGACGGACGAGATGACACACATGCACACGGGGCACACTCCCACTGTGCCCGCCTGGCTGCTGGGCCGCTTCCTTCCCTCTTTGCCTCCCTGCCGGGTCCTCGACCCCCTCCTCCCGCCCCGGGCAGTCCCGCGTGGGCCGTCGCCCCAGCAGCTTGAGGACTCGGCCGGACCGCCCCTCGAGGGAAGGGCGCCAGAACCCCCTGAACCGGGGCTCAGGGTCCCGAGCTCCTATCCCCCGGAGCCGCGCCGGCTCCTATCTCCAGGGACTCCTTCTCCCTCCCAGTTGCCACTCCCAGACCCTCCGTCCCGGCTCCGAACGTACGCCCCCAAACCTCAGACAGCGAGGTCTCCCTTACTCCGCCCTCGCGTAGGTGTCTCTTACCCGACCAGACCCCGATGTTCCCCTCTCCCCTTCCGCGCCCCGGGCTGCGGACGCGGCAGCCCCTCCTCTAGGGCGCTGCAAGACCCCCTAACTTTGTAGTCCCCTCCGCCCCCCGCAGCGTCGGAGGAGTCCCTTTGGCTGTCCGGGTGAGTGTCCCGCGCCGGGGACAAACGCGGTGGCCTCGACCTCCGGAGGCGGGAGGAGTCGGGTACAAACGTTCATTGATAGAAATGAGTAAATAAACATGCCCGGGGAGCACAGGCCACCTTCTCCTAGCTGGCCTCAGAGGGCCCCGCGCGCGTGCCTGTGCGAGGTGTGCGTGCGGCCCCGAGACGCACCTGTGTGCGAGCGTGTGTGCCCCAGAGTCGGCCCGACGTCTGGGGAGCTCTGTGGTGTGTCTGGGTTTGTGTGCTCTCTGCCGTGTGTGTGTCTGAGCATCCTCGCGCCCGTCTGTCATCGGCCTCTCTTCCAGCGTGTCTGTGGCACATGGAGCGAGCCGTGCGTGCTCGTTCCACCGCCGTCTAGCGAGTGCCTGGCTCGCCTTCCCCCGTGCGTCCTATTTCCTCAGCCCCCTCGTCTCTGTCTGTCACTTTTGCGCTCCCAGAGCGGATGACTTGCTCTCCATCTTCAGTTTAGTGCGTAAACTGAAGATGGTGTGTGTGTAAACGAAACTAGCCTCCCCGTTGAACACCTCCTCCGTCCCCAGCAGGAGTCCTGCTGTAGAGTTCACTGGAAGAGAACGAGTGTGAGCGGCTGAGATGCGAGCGGCTGAGCTGCCCCTCCCTCCGTGAGCGCCTGCGAGGCTGATGCGGAGGGCGCAGATTTTAAAGTTGGGGTCTGGCTTCCAGTGCTGGGTCATCTTGACTCTCACTCTCTGCCCTGGCACCCCACCTGGTGGACAGTTGTAGTACTACAGATCCAGGGGGAAGCTACTCCTGCTTCCCCCTTCCCTCAATCTCTGTTCATAGCGGGAGGTTCCCCCCTGGAGGGCCTGCTTGTAGGCTCCCAAAGGTCTCAGACTTCCACCCCAGGCAGCTTGGGGCCCAGACACTCACCAAGTCCCCGTAAGGACCACTAAGAACCCGGAAATAGAGAGCTGGGGCGCACTCTCACAACAGGAAAGTTTCACAGGACGAGCAACTCTGGACTGGGCACCCAGGAGTGTCCAGGTCAAAGCCACCCATCGCCCACCTAGAGATGAAGCTGGGTGAGAACAGGGCTGGGAGAGACTGCTGAGGCCCCGTTGTTTTGAAAAGGCCCAAGAATCCAGCCTGACCTACCCCCCCCCCTCAGACATGACACTGGCCCCCAGGTAATGAAATGGGCAAGATGACCCTGGGGGACCCACCTGTGGGGAACATTCGTCTCTGAAAGGATAGACGCACAGCCTTGCAGAGATGCAAATAGGTGCCCAGGCAAACACTGAGCACACACATGCGTAGGAAGGCACATACGCCGAGAGAATCGTCGCCAAAACCAACAACAAGAAAGAACCGTTGCCAACAAATTCAAGTAGTACCTGCCCTCCCGCCACCAACTTGCACAGTCCACAAGAGGTGCCTGCTCTGCAGAGCACAGCCCAGAAGTCGCCCTGAGAGCACTGTCTTCCTCTCCCCCTCCCCTCCCTTCAGGGAACGGCTTGGCAAGATTTCGTCCTCTGCTGTTCAGGTGTGCAGTGAGAGTTGAAACGGAGCATGGGGGAATCATTCTGAGTCATTGCTGCCCAGTCACCCAGTGGGGTCCTGGGGAATGTCCACAGGGACAGCACAGCCCCACAGCAATAGTGGCTGGGTTTCCTAACTGGAACCATCTCTCTGCTCAAGTCCCGAGAATATTCAGGAAAAAGGAGAGGGGAAAGCCATGCTGTGGAGAGGACGGATGCTGGGCTATTGGGCCTGTCGTCCTTGGAGGGAGCTAGGACACGGAAGGGTCAGTGCCCATCTTCGCCAATCAGAGTCCATCCAAACACATTCTTTCATCTGCCTCTGATGGACTTCTGACCCTGGCACCAGGCTGAGTCCTGACCCAGTCCTTAGTCTCACTGATAACCCTGACCTAAACCAGACCGCTGCACCTACTCCTATACTGACCCTTAATCCTGGCCGCAGGCTGCCCCTCGCCCTGGTCCCAGACTAAACTCCAGTCCCATTAAGCAACACCCAACTTCACCTTTGGTCAGATGAGTGCAGCTGGCCCAGAGGTGGCTCTGGGAGCGGGAGTGGGCTCTAAGGCAGAACATTTTTCTCACTCTGGCCTAAGAATGCTCTGCCTGTTACCCTGTGAGCATCCCTCTCCTGCCAGACCGGCTCTCACTAATGTCCCAGGGACTCCTACGACCCTTTCCCAGGGCACACCCTGGGGCTTTAGCTCTTGCCTGCAGTGCTCTGAAGCCTTGGCTCACAGCTTGCCTCTCAAGTCTCTGTAGCCCTCCAGGTACCTTGAAATCAGTTGTGAGACTAGGAGGTCAGCTGTGGGGATGCTGGTTCGAAGGCAGCTCTACATGGGTAACTTTGCAGAGCTTAGCAGAGAGGGCTGGGGAAACATAGGGGACAAGACCTCAGGCCTCTAGGAATATACATTCAAAGGGCAAAGCACAGCCCCTGCCCCTCCTCCCAGGCTCAGAGAACATTCACCCATGGGGACAAATCTGCCTAAAGTCCTGCTTCTCACCGAAGCGCAAAGCCCTCCAGGAGCACCCAGACTGCCTACGCCCAGAGGAACGAAGACACCGCACCTTCCAGGTTTCCTGCGTGCGTGCGGTCACGCAGCCGGCACGTCTCCCCTGTTTTAGGTCGGCCTCCATAACACTGCTTTTCGATATTAGATTTGTGCGCTGCTTTCTGTGCTGATGAGAAAACTGAGCCCCCCACCCACATTGTGTTGTCCTGGCCCCGCTCCCATCAAGCAAGCACGCAGCCGCTGGGGACACGAGGTCCTGTCCCACGTGGCAGCTGCCCCTTTGTTTAATGTCCATGCTTTTGACCACTCAAGCTGACAGCAGAGGGAGTTGTCCATTTTACACTCGATTTTGCATAGTTTGGGGCCAGATTTTTTTTAATTAAAAAAAATTAAAAAGTATAACTTTCTTTTCCCTAAAACTACCTCTGCTTCCTCCAACCAGAGCCAAATGGAATAGAGGGGGAGGAAAGCCTAGGATTGTGGTGCGGGTGGCTCCTTGATCCTACCAGCCAGTGCCCAGAAAGCAGAGACCAGGAGACAGTGGGCAGGACGCAGGGCTGGTGGTATTCAGAGGTCTCCAGAGAGTGCGCAGGGTCTTTCCAACCTCTCGTCAGGACTGTGGTGTCTGGCCTGAGAGACCAGGCTCAGAATTTCACTTTAGGGTGTCTTCTCTGCTCAGCCCTGTCCCGTCTTGTGTACCCAGCAGCTCTTGGCAATCAGCTCCTCAGCCTCACAGGCTGGTCCTCATTTCATTCTAAGGCCTCTCAGGACAGTGGCAGGACCCCTTGCCTGAAAAACCCCAAGCCCAGTAGGAAGCAGCAGTGTGGTTCCATCTGAGCAGCTATGGGCCGGACACCCTACCCCGGGCCCCCGGCTCCTGCTCAGACACGTCCTTCCACTCCTTCTGCAGGACTGGAGCAAAGCTGTTATTCCAGCGGAGAAGCAGTGTCCCTTCGGCCCCAGGCCTGCGTCCCGAGGCCTGTATGTCCACCTTCTCTCACTCTATGCCCTCCCTCCAGAGCAGGCACTGTTCTGGCCACCAGCGCCCCTCCGGTGTCCAATCCTCAAGGACAGTTTAGAGGACACTCCCTGACTGTGTGCTGGCAGTTCTGAGAGGGGAGGAAACCCCTGCCATCAGGCTGGGCGGGGGTGGGGACTTCACCCATTTGGCTTGGAAATCACCATAGTGCCATGGATGTCACCTTTCTACAACCCCCAGGGGCTACGCTCTCCTCTCCTTTCCCTCCTCACAGCCTCGGGGGCTCTGAGACTCTTGGTTAGAACACTCACCGGCCCCTTCACAATCACTGCCGGCCAGAGTCCCGCCCGGTCCACCCACCTCTTTGGAGCCGCCATCCTGCCGTTTGGAATGCCGTGCAGAAAAGCTAGATTCCGTCACTAGTTATTTATTTCTTCAAGGTTTCCTTCTTTGTCCCTGAGTATGACTTGCTCCCACACCACCCCGAGGTATCCCCTCATCACTGGCTCTTTAGATTTTTATTTGTATTATTTTTACTTTTGTTTTGCAGATAACAATATCGTGCAAGTGTCTCTACCTGGGTAGATGCAGGCCCAGCTGCTCGGAGACCAGCAGCAAGGGGAGAGCCCCTCACCCACCCCTCTGTAGCCCTGGGAAGGGGTGGCCCTCCGGAAGGAACTTTGCTTCATTCTCCTTTGCCTGCATATGGAACAAGGCTCACCCCCTACCTCATCTCAAAAATCTCAGCTTCAGAGACTTGCCCCAGCAGGAATTTTTTGAAAAAAAAAATAGGAACAACCCACCCTCCTAGTTACATCCCCCATACCCAGTCCTTTCCTCCCACCCCACACCCGACCCAGATGAAAGCAACCCAGAAAGGGACTTGCCGATAGAGCCAACAGGGTAGGTAGGAGGGACGCAACTGACAGCTGTGTCCAAATCAGCACTGCCTGGAAAAGAGTAGCCTGCTCGGTGGCACTGGGACACCAGCAGTGCCCCAAGCTGGCTGTGGCTGGCAGGGACACTGTTGCAGCGATGGCGTTCCCTCAGGCCCTGGGAGCCAAGAGCCTTTATAGCCTGGAACCTGCCCTGGCACCGCCCACTGGGCGGTTGTAACCAGGCCTGCAACTAGGGGAGTCGCTAGGCGCGCTGGGAGGGCACCCGCCCCGGGGACCCCAGGGCCGGGCCCCCCACACAAGAATCTGGGATTCGATCTCCTCCCATCCCAGGCAACTCAGTGTCCTGGTATGTGTGTGAGACTGTGTGTGAGTGTGCGCGTCTGTGTGCGTGCCCGCGTGCTTAAACGTCTGTTCAAAGACCCCGGGTCTCTCTCCCTCATCCTCTTTCTCTGGCAGTAACAGTTTTTGAAAGGATGGGGAGAGCAGCGTGTTTCTGCTCAGTTTATCAAATTACACTCAGTGACAAAGGACTGAAGTGCATTTTCTTGAAGGCTTGACAATTGGGATCCAGGCAGAAAAAAGAAAGGCATGACAGAGAACCCAGAGCTTTTGTCGAAGGCAAAACACTGATACGAAAGGCGGGGGATGCGGTTGGGTAGCTCTCAGTGAATTTGCCTTCGTGTCGCCCGGTATTAAAAACTGCTTCCCCTACCCTCAACCTTAGCTGCAAAAATCCCACGGATCCCAGAAATTGCAAAATTGTTGATTTTTAAAAAGGAACACTGTTCATTTTCACATAGGCTGAGTCAGACGAGCTGGAGCGCAGCTTCCTCTGTCCAGGGCTCCCCTCCCCAGCCCCCGTGCCGGGGAAGCCTTCTCAGAGAGGTGCTCGCAGAGGTGCAGTGCCCCCGTCTTGGCCTGTGCAGCCAGCTTCTTCTTAGGGGTCTGGTTGGGGCAGGGATGGGTTGGGCTTTTTCCTGCCAATCAAAGTTCCGCCCGTCCTGCCCTTGAGGTCCCAGGACTGTTAGGTGGAGAAGGGTGCACTGTCAGGGCAGTTTGGGGCCCGAGACTGAGGACATAGAGGCATTGGACTGCTTGTCCCAAAGGTTTTCATTCTTTGGGGACCAAGGGGACAGGGCAACGACCCAAGTTGTCAGCTTCAAATGCAGAAGAACAACCTGGGAAGAAAAATAGCCCCTTACCCAGAGCTTGGAGACAGTGCCTGAGACAAGTCCGCCCCTTACCCTGCCTTCCCATTTCCAGTTGGCTTTGTTCAAAAGCCACCCAGCGCCAGGCCAGCAGCCTTGCCCCAAGAGCTGAGATAGCTCAGAGAGCAGAGCTAACCTGAGGACCTCGCTGGCAGACGTCCCCACCCCCAAGTCCAAATCATTTCCTCTCCAATGAGGCCATGGCTCCTGCTGACTGTCTCGGAAGAACAAGGTGAAGCAGAGCAGGGGGGCTGTGTGGTTGCCCACCTGAACACCCCCCTTCCTTCTCACACCTGCAACACCTCCACCCTACCCAGCTCCAAGCTCACCTGGGTCCCCAATGCTGCGGCTTTAATTAGTTTCCTCTCCAGACACTGATGTGGTGGCCAAAGCAAAGAGGGATAATCCCAGGAACAAAGCGCCTCCGGGCCCACAGTTCTGATGGCTCGGGCTATTCTAGCGCGTGCCTGGACTTCGCCTGGTCCTGCTGCCCCGGCCTGACCACTCTGGAGGCGCCAAGAGGTTCTTGAAAGGCCTTCACCGCCCCCCCTCTGCCCCCCAACACATCTGTCCGTCGGCAATCCCACCGAAACTCTACACTCCTTTTTCAAATCAAGCTTCAGGACAAGTCCCCATTCTCCCACCCCCTGCCAGCAGATGGCCACCCTGAAATCCCTTCTGTGTGGAAAATCCGGAGTACCTCTGACTCTCTTTGAGTTTTTCCTCCAGTGGTTTCATCCCTTCCTCACTGTCCTGCTACTTCACATCCATTCACTCGGCATACTCGCAAACAGGCAGAGTGGCTTAGTGGCGAAGAACAAGCGCTCTGGAGACCACGAGGCCTGCGCTCGCTACTGACCACCCCGAGCACCACGCTTCTCTGTCTGCGCCGCTGCTGCTTCTGCAGTGCAGCCAGCGGGTTAGAAGGGAGTGAGAGTCGGGGCAGGCGGATCTACTAGGAGGGCGGTGATAACTCAGGCGATGATGATAATAATAGTGGTAACAATAGTGATAATAACACAATAGTAACAGCCAGTACTTACAAAGCACTTCCTATGTGCCTGGTACTTTTCTCTGTTTACTTTTTAAAGCTCCTCCACGTACATTATTTTATTTAATCCTCACAGCGACCCCAGGGGGCAGACAGTATTAGCTCACTTTGTAAAGGAAGAACTTGGGGTACCAGGGTACCAAGTGAACCCTGCTGCACTTTGGGGTTAGATTGAATCTCCTCTAGAACTGAATCCAGCGAGTCTGGAGTAGAGTCTGCCCCATCCCCAGTGCGCTCAGGACTGCGCCGCGCTGCCAGCAGTAAGAGCGAAGACAAGTGGACAGGTTTCAGAAGTCTTTAGAGTTCCGATCAGAACGTGGGCCGATTTGGCAATGACGAGCTGTGGAGGAATGAGGGAGGAGGGTCAGGATGTCAGGGTGGGTTTCTGGGTGCATGGTGGCGCTACCCCCCGAGCTCGGGGATTCAGAAGGGTAAGGCTTGGGGGACAAGATGATGAGCTGGGTTTGGTCCTGGGAGGTTCCAGGAGACTAAGAGATATTCATGTGCAGCTGCCTGGCAACCTGTGCACAGAGAATGCTGAAGCTCTCAGGAGAGAGATCTGGGCTGGAAAGAAGGGTGAGCGTCTTCTGCATTCAGATGCCAATGGCAGCCCCGGGAGTAGAGCGGCCCTCACGGAAAGGGTGGTGGGCCTGGGACAGAGCCCGCGGCAGAGCAACACCCAACTTACACATGGAGGAAAAGAATCGGGGACAAAAGAATCTCTTGTTCTCTTTTTCTTTCTTTTTTTGCTCAAAATACATGTCCTTGTTATCCTCACTTGAGACTGATTATGGCTATTCACTTGTTCCCTCCGCATCTAGCATCTCAGTGTTAGCAAGGGACTCGGGTTGGCAGTCTCACCTGTCCCCGCCGAGGGACACACGCACACACACACAGAGCTTCTCGACCCAGGAGCAACAGTGGGGTTCTTCCTCCAGCAGCCCCTTTAGGAGTGAACTGCGGCTCCTTATCACTCTGTATGAAACCATCCACTTCACCGAGGCATGTCACCCATGGATATGGTGACATAAACACTTTTAGGGGCACCTCCTGAGGATGCGGGTCTCTCTGTTCTCAGAGACCCTGTCCAGGCTGATGTCTTTCATTGGTAGAGCCCTGCACTGCACCACGTCCCCCATCAGACTGTGGGTTCCTGGGGAACACAGCCTGACTCTGCAGCCCTCTGCTCTGAGCTCAGGGCCCAGACAGGAAGGGGAGCTCTGTGGGAACAGGCAGTGTGAGGATCCAGTGAGGTCAGCAGATAAACCCCATGTGGGAGTGGGGGCTGGAGGAAGCATGGAGAGAAAACCAGGCAAAGAATGGAGAGGGATGGAATCCCTGACCCACTGCTGGAGGGCCCATGTGGTGTGTGAGGGAAGCCGGGGTGAGGAGTTGGCCCGGAGGGTCTGGGCCTGCAGGGAGGCAGGAGTGAAGGGCAGGGGACAGGGTAAGGCAGGGAAGCAGGCTGGAGGTGCTTAGCTAAGGCCTCTGCATGATAATGCTAGTTATTACAGCAGCAGCTCACACAGCCTGGGGCTAGGTGTGCCCTCTGAGGGGAGGCAAGGCGTTGCCCTCAGGACCAAGTGGCAGCTGTGGGGAAGATGCTTGGCCAACTGTCGCATGGAGACCAAATGAGCAAGGAAAAGTGTGCAATGCTTCTCCACTGGGTGGACACACACTGGTGGATGCTCCCACCACTCTCATGCTCACGGAGATTCACACGTTCCTTGTTCACACTATACATGCTGGGAACCCTCCCCATTCTCTGTGAGCTGGTTTGGGGGCCACCCCCCATCCTCAGCCCCTGAGTACCCAGGTGAGCAGTGACTGGCTGGGCCTGTAGTGTGGGTGGAGTGAGGAAGGCCTGCTGGGGCTGAGGACCAGGTGGGGGTGAGGAAGGCTCCGTGAACCTAAAAAGGACCTTGCATGTCCTGGGCCCCAGACACGGCCTTCCAGCTCTGCTCAGCCCCTGCACTCCTTCCACCAGGACCCAACTCAGGTGGGAACTTGGTCGGTTTGGGGGACACAAGATTAACTACCGTGCAGGGCACCTACCACCGATTCCTTGGGGCCCTAGGTTCTGAGAATTTCTCCCACCATCCTAGCTCTGTGACTCAGCTGGTTCCCTCTCAGGCCCTGCCAGGGCGCTTGGGTACAGAGCAACCGCAGAGAGAGGGGACACGCTCTCCGCAGTTTGAGGGTCGTCTGGAAAGGAAATGCCTCTCAACCCAGCACAGTTCTGCCGTTCACCAGCTGCACAGTCTTGGCCAAGTCACTTCACCTCCCTGAGGCTTAATTTTTATAAAAGTGGGGAGAATGAGTCTTACCTCACCGAGCAGTTGGCAGTTGTGAGGATTGAAAAGAAAAGATTATCTGTACACAGCACTTGGCACAGTGGTGGGCTCACAACAGGGACAGATTCAAGGTGACACTGAGGAAGCTGATGCTTTGGGGTCGCTCACATGTACAGGATCCTGGGAGGGACCTTAGCAATTCTCTTTATGCATTATTTTCTTAAAGGGGGTTCCTCCAAATCATACAAGCTGCAGGTTTCACAAATCCTGGGACCTGAAAGGCAGTTTCGCCCTTCCCACCTCACCCCAGTCTTAAGCCTCTCGAAGTCACTTCCGTGCACAGAAGAACTGCCCAGTCTGGCCTGGCAGAGCTATAGCGAGCCCTGGGCCAGGCCTCCTCCCAGATGGAAGGCCTGGGTGGACCCCCTTCCCTGAGAAGGCTGCCCCAGCACTGGTCTCACCCCTGCACTGGGCTTGGTGCCTACACCTGCCCATCCTCCACTCACAGCACTTGGTCCAACCCAGGGCCCCTGTTAAATGAATTCTCTGGATTCTCAGAGGTCGTGGCCGACTCTGGGCATGGTGTCCCAGTCCTGGCAGGGGCTTTGCTCCAGAAATTATGAACTCCTGGAGGAGCCAGCTGTAGGGCTGTGCTAGGCAACACGGGGGCTCAGGAATGGGCCTTCAGGAAAACAAAAGCAACTTGGCTGGCTTCTCCATTAGCACCCGCTTCCCTAAGGAGCCTTGGAGGGAGTGGGGACACGGGGCTCCCTCCTCAGTGTCTGAGAGATGGATGGGGCTGATTTTTTCCACGATTCCTCCCCATAAATCTGATTTGGCCCCTCATCTGTCTAGGCCAGTCTCCGTGGGGGTGGGGGGTAGTGATGAATGGGCCGCCGGACTAATGAGACTGGGGTGGCAGGGACTCGGGGAGGAGTCCTGCTCTGATGGATGGTCCTCATGAGGGCATATTGCATTAGACACCCATAATACAATCAGCGGGGCCATTACGGGACCCATAGGTTGCTCTTCCTCACGAGGGTGGGGCAGTGGAGCTGGAAGATTAAGGAGGATGTCAGGACTTGGGAGACACCTGGGGGGATTTCAGGAGGGGGCAAGATTTCCCTGTTGGGGGCTATTACTAGGGAAATAATATGGAGCCAAGGAAAGTGTAAGCTGGAAAGGAAAGAGAGAGGAAGGGAAGCCAGGAGAGAAGGTGCGACCTGTCCAAGGTCACTTCTGGAACCAGAGGGAAGAGCTGGAATCAGCTCTTGAGTCTCCTGCTCTCGGGGTCACTGGGGATGGGGGAAGAAATGAGTTTAGGAGAGGAGACACCAGTCACTGTGAGTGAAGCCACGGAAGGAGTTTGCCTGCTGGGTCCTACCCTGGCCCTGGATGGCGCAGCTGCAGGCCACCGCAGTTGTGGTCTCTCTGCCTTCCCCTTGCAGCTCTAAAGTAGACTTCTAAACACTACACTGTCTCTAGCCTTTCCTTATCCTCCTGGTCACCAGAACAGACCTTTTCAAACAAAACGTGCTTTTTAAAATTTGTTTATATATTTATTTTTAGAGGGAGGGAAAGGGAGGGAGAAAGAGAGGGAGAGAAACATCGATGTGAGAGGGAAGCACCAATCAGCCGTCTCCAGTAGGCGCCCCACCTGGTAATCAAACCTGCAACCCAGGCCCTTGCCCTGACCGGGAATAGAACCCGTGACCCTTCACTCTGTGGCTCAACGCCCAACCAACTGAGCCACACAGTCCGAGCAAAATGTTCTTTACTGCTTAAAAGCCATTAGCAGCTGCCTGGTGCCCTCAGGATGGGGGTCCAGGCTGGCACTCTGACTCCAGCCTCTGTCCCAGCCTCAGCTCTGGGGCGCCTCCAGCTCCCCCGGCTTCTACCGTGAAAGCCTCCCACACACTCTCGTGCTGCTCACTCCTCCATGTGGCCGCAGGGCCGGGGGCCTGGGCCTGGTGCCCGCCAGGGCCTGCGGAGTCGGCAGTCAGGGCCGCCTCCCTCATTTCCTTTTGCCCGTGGATCCCGGCCGCCTCTCCATGCCCCGCCTTCGCGCCAGCCTGGCACTCCATCGTATTGTGTCCGGTGAGGTATACGTGTCTCAGAATATAGTGCTATCTTATGTATGTTTAATCTGCACAAATGACCTTGGACTATAAATCTTGTCTCAGATTGAAAAATGAATTAATACTGTGTTTGAGATCAGTTCACGCTGCTTTATGTACTTTGTTTCTTACCTCTGACCGCTGCGAAATATTCCAGAACGTGTACTGTGTCACCGCATTTTATCACAGTAACAGACACCTAGGTCTCCCCGCCACTACAGACCGCGTGCAGCCGGCGAAGGGCTTCCCTCTGCATGTTCCTCCACGGCGGCCCGATTGGGGGGGGGGGGGTGGCGCGCTGAGTCCCGTGGGACCCCGCCGAGGCTGCGCTCGCCGCGGCCCACACAGGTGCCCGGTTCCCCTCTGCCGCCACGACGCCGGCTTTATCCCTCGTTCCAGATTTGACAATCAGAGAGGGGCAAACCGGTGCAGGCCTTTCACAGCCACCGCTACTGTGAGTGTCTTTCCTTTCTATAGTCCCTTTAATAGTCTTCAGTTTTAAATGTCCTGTTTTTATTGGCTGGTACACTCCTACTACCTTCCAAAACCCAAATCAAATATCTAATTCTTTATGGAGTTTTCCAGTTTGTCACTCGTCCCTTGGTGCTCCAGAACATTCGGTGCATCGCCTCCTAGCACTGATGACATCGCTGCCATCCTTTTTCCTTCTCGTTCGCGCACCAACCCTTCCCTGGCGATTAAGGCAGAAACGGTGCCCGCCTTTTGGAGCCACTGGAGAGGGCGCGGAAGAAGGTCGAGTGAGGTGGGCTGCATCGGTGGGAACGGGGAGGCCGGACGGTTCGTTCTATGCTCCTCTCTCTCGACAGAGTAAGGATATCAAGTGCAGAGATTGCGTTCTTCCTCTTCACAGTCCCGGTGTCTCTGCTCTCAGTAAGCGTCTGTCTGAGTAAGCCCTCTCTCGGGTACTCCAGGACCTCACTCACTCACTTCTGTCTCAAGCAACTTGATTCTAGCCATTTCTAAATGTTTCTTGCTTTCTGCCCATAACCAAGCCAATATCTCACTTACCCTGCAGACTTCCCCTTAATGCCAGTGGGCTCTGGGCTCACACCTCACAAAGGACGCAGAGGACCAGGATTGTTAGAATTAACAGTCCTTGGAGCGCTCAGCCTTGCCGGGGCTCTGGTTTGCTGACCTGCACATTGCAGATGGGCTCATCGTCAGGGTTACGTTCATCCTTTGAGGACACTCTGGGCCCAGACTTTTCCTTGATCAAGCTTCTGAAAGATCTCTTTTACACACATGCAAAACTGAACTCCGCATCTTCTCAAAGCAGCCCTCCACTGGAACCTAGCAACCCTGCTTGAGCGATCCTGTCATTTTCCTGGTCAACCAAGGGGACTTTGGCTTGATCTCCCACCTCCTGGATGTTCAGTTATCCAGACGTCAATGAGTTCATCTTCCGTGTTGATTCTTGAATCTATCCCTCATTCACATCCCCATTCCCACTGTCCTTGGATGGAGAACATTTCAGCCTAGGTGAGAGTTTGCTGAGAGACAATACGCGTGACTAAGTCTGCTGCTATAGCCCATTTTCTCAGATTATTTCCCTCCCTCAGGGTTTCGCCCCGTCATCCGCTCCCATCTGATGGCTTACAGGAACCACAGGCCATCAGCGGTCAACACCCTCGTTTTCTCCCCGCTTTCACATGTTACGTCAGGGGACACATGACCTTCGACACATCAAAGAGAAGAAAGCTAAGATTTCTCCAAAAAAATTATTCCAAAACAAAACCTTTTGAAGACAGTACAGACAAATCTAACTTATGAATATTTATACAAACATCCCAAATCATATGTTATTAAATAAAATCCAGAAGTTCACCAAAATCGTAAGGTATTATAACCAAGTAGTGCTGAAGCCACAAATGAGCTAAAAGGTGTTTCGACATTAGGACTTTACTGTATTAGTAGGTAAAGGACCGATCATGCCTGTCTATGCTGAAGAACAGCACTTATAAAATTCAATGCTAATTACTTAGAAAAGCTTACAATAAGCTAGAAATAGAAGAACATCTTCTTAACTTTAAAATTAACAACTAAACATTAGAAGCGTTTCTATTAAAGCAGAGAAAGAGACACGTTCTTACCATTATCTCCATTATCAACGCTGCCTGGTTGTCTTAGCTAATTAAATAAGAAGAAATCAGACAGGCAAGAAAAATCAAAAGTGTAACAGTATAAATATCAGACATAGCTCTTGGACAACTTTCTTAATTTCTCTTAAGATTATTTATCTTTTTGGGTTTTCTCTTCCTGCTTAGATCAATTCTGATAACATAAAAAATATATATTTTTCTAGAAATATCAGCCATCTTTCTTAAACTTTACAGAAGTAAAGTTATATAAAGCATTGTCAGCATTACTTTATTTCACCCTGGGGCTGTGGTTCAGTGGGTTGAGCATCACCCTGCAAGTTGAAAGGTCGCCGGTTGATTCCCCGTCAGGGCACGTGCCTGGGTTGTGGGCGACGTCGCCAGGTGGGGGCGTGTGAGAGGCAACCGAGGCATGTTTCTCTCCCTGCCTTCCCTTCTCTCTGAAATAAATAAATAAAATCTTCAAAAAACATTACTTATATTTAAATTGTTACTTACATTTCCTCAACTATGTGGTTATTTCTATTTTCTGATTTATAATTTTGTTTAGGGATCAGGGAAATATTTGTATCAGGTAAATCTTTTTAGAATTGTTTTTCCTTGATTAGATTGGCTTAGTGATTTGTCTACTCATCACCCCTACACGCGCACACACACACACACAGTAAGTAGCTCTTTGATTTAGAAAGGAGTGAGTTGTCATTATTTACAGATATCAGGACTGCCTACAATAGAACATCCTGGGAATCAGCTGAAAAACTATTAGACCTGATAAAACCATGCAGTAACTTGTTCAGACACATGACAAGTACACAATCAATAGTTTTCTTATATATCAGCATCAATAAATCTAAAAATGTAGTTTAAAATATATATGAATGTGAATATTCATGTGAATTTATGTGAGTAATGTGAGTAGATTCATGAATAATGCAAGACTTACAGGAAGAAAACATAAAACTTTATGGAAGACATAAAAGAAGACCTAAAGAGAGACTTACCATGTTGGGATGTGACCATCTCTAAAATTGAATAAATTCAATGTAATCCCAATCAAAATCCCCATGGGGCTTTTAAAAGTGAAACTTCACAAACTAATTCTAAAGCTCATCTAAGAGAATAATATACAAGAAGAGCCAAGACATTTTTGGAAAAGATCAATGATGGGAGAATTTCGCTACTAGATGTCAAAACATATTTTAAGGTAACTAGAATTAAAATAGTCTCTTATCAGCACAGAAATAGGCAAATAGACCAGTAGAATCGCAAGTCTAGAAATAGACCCCGGCACCACAAGTCAGTGAGGAGAGGATCAACTGATAACAATAGCTGTTGAGGACCTTCAGGCAGCCAAAAACCCCACAAAAAAACCAAGTTAGAGCTGAATCTCATAGGACCCGCAAATACAATCCAGATAAGTTGAACACCTAACCCTAAAACAAAGCTAGTATATTTTTATAATCTGTGGGTGGGTGATAAGTTGCAAAGCTTTTCCAACTAAGATGGAAAACTCAGGTATTTAAAGAAAAGAGTTGACAATTACATGACATTAAATTTCAAAATTCTGTATGATTAAAATTAGTATAAACAATCCTTAGAAATAGCTGAAACTCATCAACTCTCAATTTAGAAAAAATTACTCATTTACTGTATACATCCTGTGCTTAACATGTATATCTTGCTAGAGGAACGACAAAATATTGTGAATATAAAATTTAATTGTTTGAACTCATGTAAAATGGAAAACAAGTGTACCAGAACAGGAAGAGAGAGGTTTACACGAGGTTATGGTGTGGCAGCTCTGAAACGGCACACACTCAGCACCAGGCTTGCATAAACACGCAGATGGCTGGTAGGTGGTGGGACGGACCCACATTCTCACGGTTGGGAGGGGATAAGCAAGAAGGAAAGGGCAGAACTGTCCCCTGGGGTACTGGTGTAGAGTTTGAGACAGCCGTATGAGCTCCTGTTTGGAAGACTCATAACACACACACACACACACACGCTGGTGTGTGAATATAGAAACAATTGCAGATATGTGTGTATATATGGGTTGTCACATGTACTAAAGAATCTGACTCTGCTGAGTGACCCCCAAAATGACACCCTACCAACAACAAGCATACCAAGCATCCACAGCTTGGTTTCAAAATTTCATTCTCTCATAAAAAGATGCAGGGGTCCAGGAAGCTCTGGTCGTTTCTAGGTCTGGAACAGGGAAAGGACAAGATATGCCTAGAACATCTTGTAATTTCATAAATCAAGGAAATGTCTGAAAAAGAAACAAAAGATGGGAGTTTGTCAAAGGTACACTAGAGCCAACCAGAAAGAACTCCCAGCCAGAATGATTTGAGCAATTAAATAAATAAATAACATGGCATTGGATTATGACCCAAAGCATGAAATAAATACGTAAGTCCAAAGAGTAGACATATAAATCAATGGAATAGCACCGAGAGTGCAGAAAGAAGCCCGGACATCCATAGTCAGTCCAGCTCAACAAGGGCGTGGAGGTCATTTAACGGGAAATGACGTCTTTCCGACAGACGGCGCCGGGACAACTGCATCTCCACACGGAAAAGGACGAATCTGAACCCCTAACTTGAGCACATTCAGAAGTCAATCAAAATGTATCAAAGGCATAAATGTAAGAGCTAAAACTATGAAACTTTTAGAGGAAGTAAAGGTACAGATCCTTGTGACTTTGGATTAAGTAACAGTTTCTAGGTTCTTAGCGGTCACACCAAAAGCACGAGCACCACCACCAATTAGACAAGTTTGCATTTCATCAAAATTTTACACTTTTGTGCCTCAAAAGGGATTGTCAAAAAAGGGAAAGAGTAAGAGGATGGGGGAAAATATTTGCAAATTATGTATCTGAGAACTGTCTAGTATCCAGAATACATAAAGAATGCTTCCAACTCAACAGTAAAAAGACAACCCAATTTTTCAAAGAGCAAAGCATTTGAATCACTATTTCTCCAAACATGATACATAAGTGGTCAATAAGCATATGGAAAGATTCTCAGTATCATTAGTCGTTAGGAAAACGCACGTCAAAACTACAAGGAGATATCATATGGCCTCACCCCCACTAGGAGGTTAATTATTAAAAAACAAAACCAAGCGCCCAGCCAGAAAATAACAAGCGATGGCAAGGTTGTGACGGACCCTCACACACCGCGCGTGGGAACGCAAAGTGATGCAGGCGCTTTGGAAAACAGTTTGGTAGATCCTCAAAAAGTCACGCAAAGAGTCACCGTGTGAACTAGCAATTCCACCTCTCGGTACGAGCCCAGCAGAATTGGAAACATGTGTTTGAACAAACACTTACACACCAGCGTGGATAGCAGCATTGTTCACAGGAGCAAACGGAGAAGAAACACTCGGGCTTGTCAATAAGCTGATTGATAAAAAAATGTGATCCACCCGTACCCTGGAACATTATTCAGCCATAAAGTGAATGAAGTATGGACATGTGGTGTGGTATGGATAATTCGTACATTTTGCTAAATAAAAGAAGCCAGACACTAAATAACACACTTTACATGATTCTATTTGTATGAAATATTCAGAGCAGGCACATGAGCAAAGACAGAAAATAGATTTGGGGGGCAGCAAAAAAGGAAAATTAGGAGTGATTGCTAATAAGTAGAGTTTTGGGGGGGGTGATGGAAATGTTTTGAATTTTGTGGTTGCACAAAATTGTGAATATAAAGAATCCACTGATTTGCACACTTTGCAAAGATGAATTTTATGTCACATGAGTTACATTGCCACACAAAATTTTAAAAAAGAAGAAAATAGCCTAAAATAGGTGCAAAACTATACATGAGTTCCTACTGATACAAAGAAGTGATTTAAATAAATAAATGATGAAGAGATAAAACTCCCTTAAAGAAGAATTCCAAATTGTTTATTTAGGTAACATTTCTAAAAGATAACCCTTACGCCCCCAACTCTCCCTGTCACCATCTTAAGCATGGGCTGCAGGAAACTCGTGACTTGTGTCCCATCAGTGAGCATGGGCAGGGACAGATGGCAACCTCCAGGGGAGAAACCTGCAAACACTGCCTCGCCTGAGTGACCGACGTTCACACCACAAGTGAGGTCATGGGGATGGCTTGTAACCACCGATTTACCATGAGGACACTTCGCCTCTGTGGTATTCTTTAAAAAACCCGTAACCCCAGTCTAATCAAGAGAAAAACATCAGACAAATGCAAATAAAGGCCGTTCTATAAGACACCTGACCAGGGCTCCTCAAAACTGCCAGGGACGTGAAAAGCAAGGGCGGACGAGGAACTGTCGGAGGCTGGAGGAGCCCGAGGAGCTAGGACAAGTAACTGCGATGGGGTGTCCTAGACTGGATCCTGGCACAGGAAGGGAGCGTTAGTGAGAATCTGGTGAAACCTTAATGACGTCTGGGTTTAGCTAATACTGGTGTGCAGATACTGGGTTTCTGAAGGGTCCCGATGTCCGTGGCAGTGTGAGACGTTAACTACAGGGGAGACAGCAAGGGGTTTACAAGAACTGCTCCCCTTTGCAACTTTTCTGTAAACCTGAAATTCTTCCGGGATATGAAGTTTACTTTAAAAACTAAGGGGAAGATTGGGAGAAAATATTCACAGCATCAGTTGGATCAGTGGGTCAAGGATATTGTAACCGACGCCATCTCTTGACACTATGCACTTCCCCTTGACCTCCCTGTTGACAGATTGGTTCAAATGGCGGTGCAGACCCCTTGACTGTCCATGTGCACACTCAGTGCACAAAGTTTGTAGAGCATATTTTATGTGTCAGACACTCTTCTAGGCACTGAAGATAAAGATGTGAACAAAACACCCTACTTCCTTGGAGCTTAGAGGGAATGAACTGTAATTGGTCTAAACCAGACAGGATAATCTTCCTTCTCAGGACATGATTGGTTTGCCAGTGGTCATGTGATTCAGTTCTAGCTCAAAAGATGTAAAAGGAAGTAATATAAAGAGACAATTTAAAATATTAATTTGAATAATTTTGAGAATATTTTATATAATTTTAGGGAAATAAATCTGTAAATATAAAGAAAGATGGGAATGATGACCGTCAAGAAAGGGACAGATTTGGCCTGCACAGGCTTCTATCGCTTTGCCTTTGCCTCTTCCTCCTGCGTGGAAAGTGGATATGGTGTCTGGAGGGGAAGCAGCCGTCCTGTGCCTATGAAATGTTAAGCCAGCCAAGGATGAGGGAATAGAAGGATAGGAAGTACCTGGATCTCTGCTGCTCAGCTGCTCTCATCCTGTGTTGCTTATGCTTAAAACTCCAGAATTCTTACATGAAAAAAAAACCCAAAACCAAAAAAAAAAAGGCCCTATCTTATTCTTTACTGAAGTTATAGTCCCCTTTCCATGACTTGCCTCTGACCATACTTCTAACTGATGAATATATATCAACAGGCCATTTTTTGAGAATAACTATAAATGGCTAATGAGATGAAAAGATGATTCAGTTTAACAGGAACTGGCAATTGCAAATTAACACACTGTTTCTCCCCACCCAGTCCGACAATCTCATTAAGGGCACAGGGAAATGGGCTCCCCGCTCTGTTGTTGCTAAGGATATCAACTGGCAGAGTCTTTCTGCATTACCTAGAAAAGTGTAAAAGTTGGCAAGTGACAGCAAGTCAAAGAATGAGGAAATGGCTGAAGTAAGGCGCAGTCACACTCCCGAACACCATGCAACCACGAAAAACTGAGAACATTATGTGGAATACAAATCTGTTTGCAAACATATTTCAACATTTTCCCACATTCATTTCAGATTTTTTTAAAAAAGAAATTAGACCTTGTAAAGCACAGAACCTACTGTGTACCCAGCGGCCTCGTGGTTGTCCTCCCCCTGCAAAGAGAGATACTGTGCTGAATTTGGTGTTTATTTTCAGGCATGTTTTTCAAACTGTAAATTATATTGTACTGTTATCATTCTCCAACTGCTTTGTTTATTCAGTCACTTTTTTAAAGATTTATTCATATTGACACAGGTGGATATAGTTCATTTTAACTGCCATGTAGTACTCCATTACATAAATGTATCACAATTTCTCTCCCATTGATGAGTATTTGGATTATTCTTAATTTTTCATAAATAGAAACAATGCTAGAATAAACTATCTTTTTAAAAAAGATTTTATTTATTTATTTTTAGACAGAGGAGAAGGGAGGGAGAAAGAGAGGGAGAGAAACATCAATGTGTGGTTTCCTCTCACGCACCCCCCATTGGGGACCTGGCCTGCAACCCAGGCACATGCTCTGACCGGGAATCGAACTGGTGACCCTTTACTTCTCAGGCTGGTGCTCAATCCACTGAGCCACATCAGCCAAGGCTAGAATAAACAATCTTATACATGCCTCCTATGCACATGTGGATAGATTTCTCTACAAAATATTCTTAGAAGTGTAATTGCTGCATCTTAGGATATACATATCTGTGATGTTACTAAATACAGGTTCACAGTATATTGTTCAAAAGTCTTGGGGCCAGATGTCTTTTAGAATAAGAATATTTGGATTTTAGAAAGGCAAAGTAATGTATGTGCCAAGCATGACACTCTCAGCAGGGTTTGGGAAAGTATTCCACAATCAAATGCATTACTTTATTCGTGGTGAAAAGTAAAAATATCCACATCAAGTGAGATAAAGACAATAAATAGCTTTACATTGGGTCAGGCTTCACCACCAAGTTACTTATGAAAGAACTCTCCATTTTCAGAGCTTTTGAATTACTGAACTGCAAGATGAGGGATGTGACTTTCCACCCCCAAACTGCTTTCTAAAGTAGTTGTATTAATTTGTCTTCCTACCTCCATGTCACCACATCCTCACCAATATTCAGGAACATTCTAGAAAACAGCATGCTGTAGGAAGGGACTACTAGATATTATTAAAACAGATTACAGAGATATGGTAATTAAATAATATGGTAATGACTCAGAAACAGAATGAGCACAGCGAGTAAAGAAACAGACTCAAGGATAAATGGGAATTTACTATGTAATAAAGACGATATTTAGAAATGAACCAGTGGTGTTGTGAGAGAGCTGGTTAGCCATCTGGAGTAAGGACCTTCCATATTCTTCACCTCAAAGTAAAGTTCAAATTGATTGATAAATTGATAAATGATTAGCATATTGAACATGAAATATCAGAAAAAAAATGGGCCAATATTTTCTAGTTTTGAAGAGGGGAAAATCTAAGTATGACATATACTCTAAACATCACAAAGGATAAGTCTGATAAATTGACATTTCAAAATAAAAAAATCTTCTAAATGGCAAAAAAAACACACGTAGTCAATATCGTGGCCCGTCTCCCCGGTGCACTTCCCAGCACGGCCCCATCATGCAGCTGCCATGTCCTTCATGGGTCGGGTGAGCACCAACGACAGCCCCGACTCCAAATTCCGGGGGTGGGAGCTGGTTGTTCTAACCTGCTGCTGACCCTACTGCGGTCACCTCGGTGTTTGGTCCAGTGTCTGAGCGGCACAACCACACACGGTCCTGATAGAAAAGAATGACACATGAGTCCATTTAGGGCTCTGAGTACTGGGGGCCTGTGGGACAGAAGGGTCCTCAGTCTTCTAAGTCGGCCACAGGAAGCGGTGCCTGCACACTGTCCTGTGAAGAGGCGGAGCCCAGGAAAACTAGAACCATTTAGCCACCAGGAGGGGAGAGAGTGCAGAGGAGGAAAGAAACGGGGCCTGGGTATATTTTCCAGTCAGGAGTCAAGCCAGCCCCGTGCTACCTTTGGGCCTGCAGTAAAAAATCACCTCTTCTGAGCTGGTTTTTGTGTTACCTGTAAGAGAGAGACAGAGAGACAGAGAGAGGGAGAGAGAGATCTTCTAAGTGATATGAGCCATGAACAAACTTAGAAGACAAACTGAGGAAATATTTGCAATGTCAAAGACAGATAACTAAAACCCCTAATAAACAAAGAACTACAAAGACATATGAAAAAGGAAACAACCTATTTTTTTTTTTTTAAAGGCAGAATGGGTAGCCCCTTCCTACAAGAGAAAATACAAATGACTAACAACAATACAGAGAGATGCTCAGGGTCACTTTAAAAGAAATGTGAATAAAACAAAGGGACCTCATCTTTTACTTAAGTTTGTCAAGAATGAAAAATATTGATATTACTTAGGGCTGAGGATATACAAAGAAACAAACTCTTTCATGTACGATGGAAGAGAGTATAAATTAGTGATTTTCAAAAGAGTGATACATGACATTTCTGTTAATATGTGTAATGTTTATAGCCTTTAACCAATCAATTTTACTCCTGAAATTTTATGCTGTAGAAATACCTAGGCAACAAGGCAAAGATATATATAAATGCCTTTCAATATTGTTTATAAGTTTGGATTACTGAAAATGTCTCAAACATTCACCAGTTCAGAATTAGTTAAACAAGCCCAAAGTCCGCGTATGCAATGAGAAGAAATACTTACGGGCTTCACACGGGATGAAGAAATCCTATATGTTGCCATTGAAATACACTTAAGATACATTTACTGAGAAAAAACCCTGTAAAATAATTTTTTTGTGTGGAAAAAAGTCAGTCTCTACATATTAAAATGATCTGAAAGAACATTATCATACTGTTACCCGTGACTGCACGTGGGAAGTGAGGTTCAGGCTCGGGGGGTGCCCCCAGCGCTGTCAGACACCCCCACACCCACACACGGACGCAGGTAACCACGTTGACCGGCCCGCTGACCACCCCCTGCCCGTCAGGGGTCACACTGCTGCTTGGATTCCTCCCCCGACTCAGCCTGTTTTCGGCCTGTTCCCTGCTCCGTGGCACACCAAGAGCGGGATGGTGCAGGTTTGTGGAGGATTTTAAAACCATAATAAAACAGACAAAGTTGGTTTGCTTTATATTATCACCATACGCTTTCTAAACATGTCAGTGACAAAATACTGTCCCCTGCAGAGCGGGTCCTCTCACGGCCCCTTCCCTTGGTAGCTGCTGTCCCTGCTGCAAGTATGATTCATCTGGGCCTAAGTGCCCACGCGCCATTTGCTGGGCAAGGAGCTGCAGGGGACTCGGACAGCGGGCGGCCGCGTTCCTGCCTGCGCAGAGCTCACTCTGGGGCAGAGGCACTTGGCCAGTCCCCGGATACTGGAAACTGCCAGTCTCTCTGGGGCTCAGCAGCCGACCTGCACGACCCACCTCTCCGAAGCTGCCTGTTCACCAGCCACCCTGTGTGGGCTCTGTCTTCACCTCTGTCCTCACCTCTGTCCTCGCCCTCCTGCCTCGATGCCCTCGTGCTGCCCTGCACCCGAGGCCCCACTGATTTTCCTCACCCTGGGGTGGGGGCAGGGGAGACTCTTTGCTCCCTTGATCTTTCTCCGATGCCCACCTTTGCCTCTTTTTGTCTCCAGTGTCCAGGTCACCACTTAACCCTCCACTCGGCTCCTGAGAGCGTTACCTGAAAACTCCTGTCCTAGAATGTCCCCTAAAACCTTGGAAATGTGCCTGGGGACAAACTGAATGGCCGTCCGCAAGCCTTCAGCTGGGCAGTCAGTGACAGGCCCCTCTCCGGGGCCCACAGAAGTGGTGCTTCCCCAGCAGGCTTCTCTGGAGAAGGGGGTTCACTGGGGAGGGCGAGGCCTTACCGCACCAGCTTTAAAAATAAGCACTTCATGGAAGAGAAAGAAAAGCCATCCACCCAGCTGAACCTGAGCCTTGTAACAGAGAGGGAGTGTGTGAGGAGAACAAGAGGGAGGTCCCATTAATTACCCTCAGAAGCAAAGGTAAAAGTTGAAGATTACGAGACCTATTTACAGGAGGAAATAGAGCCATCATTGAGCCTAGAGAATGGAAGGATTGTTTAGGGCCAGAAAGGCATCTCAATGTTCAGATTCCATTCTTTTTCTGGAGCTTTGGGGAGGAAGGTCACAGCTTGGGTTTGGAAGGTACACTTAGCAGTGGGCTCAGGCTGAGAGGGGCTGTTGTCTTGGGTCCAGTGCTGGGCCCACATCCTGTCCCCACCCTGAGGGAACAGATCTGCAATCCTCTCTGAGAGCCAACATGGGCTGGCCGGTGAAGGGTGCCCCTGGGAGAGAGGCCTGTCCATTACCATCACAACGGCTGATGTCATAGACCCCACAGAGCAGCTGGGGCCCCAAAGGCAGGGTAACCCTAACCCCGCCAGCGATTGAAACAGATAGAGGGGCAGCTCTCCCACACAATGCCCGGGCCCCCACTTCTCTCCTCCTCGTCCTCTCACTTCCTCAAGAGTCTTTGTCCTCTGGTCCCTTGGGCCCGGAGCCTCTCTCATTCCTGGCAAACATTGCCCACTAAATTCAAAACTGAGGCCTTTGGAAAGAGGGTCTGGCACTTTCGCTCCCTCCCTCCTCTTATCTGCCACTAGCTACTCCCCATCCTCCTCAGCCTGGTGAGCAGATAAGAAGCCCAGCTATGAGAAAAGGGGCTAGTTGGTGACTGCTTCATATCTGTCCCTGGTGGGTTTTGTTTCCCCGCCTCAGAGCACCCCACGAGGCTGCTGGCCCCTCTCTGCACAAGGCCTTGCATGAGACGTTGCACCAGGCCGAGCTCAGAAGCTCTGGGAAATGTTCTGGGCGTATCTGATTTGTTTGGCTTGGACAACCCAAGCCTCTGCACTGGACCCTCTCCTTCGCAATCTGCCCAACCAGCTGGGGTTGACTGTATCACTGGGGGTGCAGGGCCCTCAGGCCCCCCAGATCCGAACCAGGTTTGAGGAGAGAGAGCTGGGAATGATGGCTGCGCTGGTCTTTGGGTATGAGCTGGGGTTCACGTGGGGCTCCTGGAAAAGGTGGGTGGCAGAGCTCCAGGTCTTGAAAAATCTCCCGTCATAACTTCAGGAGGTGGGGTGACAAGGAGACTGCTCAAAGCTTCTGGCGATCCCTCACTGGGGATCTACGTTTCCAAAGAGATTGGGTTGTTACTCAACATTTTAATCATGAATCTTTCATAGACGTTGATGAAAGCCATGCCCCTTCTATCCAGAAAAATGGGTGGAAATAAGCCCATGCACGCACACACACACACACACACACACACACACACACACACACACACACATTCTAAGAGTTCATGGACTCCTGGTTAGGAACTCTTGAGTTCTAGAAGGATGCGTAAGCTTAGGCCCCAGGATGAGGCCAGACACAGTCCCAGGCGGCACTGAGGAGCAGGTTCCTCCTGAAGGACGTGCTGTGCTCTGGCCCAGGCAGCTGGCTGACTCAGATAGATAGCCGGAAGCGGGTTCATGTGCAGGAGCTCGGGAGGCCTCAGAACTACTATTAAACTTGTTCTGGGCTTGGGGAGAGAAAGCTGCAAGGCAGAGAAGCCCTGGACACTTCTGTCCAATGCTCAGCCATAAGGTACGTTATGGAATTGGAGGTGAGGGAGGGAAAGGCCTTAAATACAGGTGCTACATCCACGTACTGGCTCATTTCTACTCCACAGCCATCACCCTGTAAATTAGGGATGGCTATTCTGTTTTCACTGACGAGGATTATGAGATTTAGGGAGCTATTGAAGGTCATCCGGCCGCAAAGTAGCACAGCAAGGACTGAAGCCCAGGTCTCTGAGGCACCAAAGTCCAGGTGCAGTATGCAGACTTCTTTCTGTCCCATCCCCACGGCTTCGTGTCAGCCCAGGAGACAAGCAGGCTGGGTGCTGCTACACCACTTCCAGCCTTACTCACCACGGCTCAGCTGTGCCTAACAGGTCCCTCACTCTCCTCCCAGCACATACCTGACTCAGGCCGACCTTCCGTCTAGTGTGGTCTGCACCTGAAACGCTCCCAGAGATTAACGGAGTTTGAATTTCATTCCTTTAAGGCCCAGCTAACTAACATCCTGCTTTCTCTGTGCCGTCTTTCTTGCCCAGACTGGTTGCGATACCAGGCCATGATGGCTGTCCCTCTCTCCCGAGTTCTACAGCAGGTTCTTCCCCAACCCCGGACTGGCGTTGTTCAGGAGAATTCTATGTCACTGTCCTGACTGGGTACCTTTCCGCAGCAGGCCTGGGATTCAAACCACACTGGGCCCCAAGTTGCCTAGCCCACTACTCCACGTAAATCAGGCATTTCCAAAGCCACTCTTCTTGCTGACGAGGCCAGTGTTAACTGTATAGACAGGAAACTGAAGCCCGTAGTTTGGATGTGTCCAAGGGCCACCTGCCTCCCCACCAGGCTCTGCCAGCTGTTGTTCTTGGGGCAACGGCTGCCACCCACCACGGCCGCGCCGCACAGAAGGGGCGGGAGAACAAAACACCAAGAGACAACACTGCGGCTTTTGGAACAGGTGTATAGGCTTCCTTGTTTAATAGCAGTTAAAAGAGGAAAATGTACAGGAGGAAAAACATGCTCTTTCCACACAGGAGGTTTTCCAGTAACCACGAGGCCCATCTGCATCAGTAGCTTTACTAGTGAGTGTTATAAAAGTTCCCTTTAGAGCTAAAAATGGACTCTCCTAAATTTCCTCAGTAAATGTGCAACTATTTGTGCAAAGTAAAAAGGTCATTTCCAACACATTAGGGAAAAGTAATTATAATTCAGGCAAAAAAATAAAAAGGAAAAAAAGAGGCAAATGAAGCAGCCAGGAACAGAGCCCTGGGAGGAGGGAGGCTAAGGGGGAGGGCTCTGCAGCTGGCCCCAGGGCGTGTGCTCAGGGGAAGGCGGTGGCCAGTGCCAGTCTTGGGGGTAAAGGGCCCTGGGTCTGGGACTGGCTGAGCAAGCACATGTTGAGTGTGCAGGGAAGTCGGGCTGGTGTAGAGGCCTGGTAGGCAAGGGGAACACTGGGGAGCTTGGCATCCCCTCTCTGGAAGCTTTAATCCCCTTTGCCAACGGGGGCTCGGCTGGTTCCAATCCCCAGGTCCTGGTTTTCTCCACCCGCCAACAGCTTCATTTATAATCTATTTGAAGGGATTTTCCTCTGAATGTAAAAGCTCTGCAAGCCCCCTCGGATACCACTGAAACCACTGAACCCAAGCCGGGGACATGAACCCAGCGTCCTCGAGAACTTGGTGAGGGGTCCATGCCAACTAGGAGGTGGGTAGGCTTCCAGCCACCATGTTCTCGCCCTCTTGCTGCTGCCTCTAGGCTCTTCTGCATCTCTGGGCATCCGAGGCCAGGCCTGAGGAGTCTGAGGGGCTCAAGCACACACCTCTGCCCGGGTCCTCTCAAGGGCTGGCCCAGCTAGAGGCCTACAGACAAAACTAAAAAATCCTACTTCAACCACCCAAACAACTGGGCGCCGCTGGTCCCTGTTTTGTTCCCTTCCCCTGCCCCCCAGGAGTGTGTCTCCACAGTCAGCTTGGCAGCAGACGCTGGTTGTGTCAGGGTGGACGGAAGGCAGACTGAGAGGGAAGGAGAGAGCTAGCACGGAGACCACCCTTGCGAGTCTTGAGCTGGAATGGGCCTTTTCCTCCGAGGGACTTCTGTGGGCGAGGTGAGGGCCACCCTCATCCGTTGGCCCTGTGCGCTGAGTCCTCTCTAGCACAGTTTCCTGGGGCACAGGTTTGAGGGCAGAACAGCGATGCCGACAAAAAGACAAAAATCGTGACACACCTACGTTGCCCCGTTCTCACTTCAACATCTCGGTGCTCAGAGCTGGAGGGACCTCGCTGCCAACCGGGGACTCTTGGAGGAGGGTGTTTTGGGCCTTTTCTAAGCAACAGGACTCCAGACTAGTGTAATCATTTCTCACTTTCTCAATAAAATCCAAGGCTTGGGAGATGGCATCTGCGGTTTCCCTCCCACAAGCCCCTGCCTTCCCCCCCTCCACCACCCTGGCTCTTGAAGTTATGGGTGGCAGCACTCACCCCAGACCCTCATCCTAAGACCCAGGCCCACCGCCAAGTCCCCAGGAAGGGCCTCAGGAGGCATCTGTGAGCTCACGTGCAGCCCGGTGCCCCCAGCTTGGAGGGAGGCTGCCTGCCTGCGTGCACATTCTCTCCCTGTGGTTTTCCAGTTGTGATGAGTTCAGGAGGGGTCAGGGGAGGGGATGAAGAAGGAAGCACTGCTCTCCCCGGAAGCAACTCAGTGGCTGACAAAGGCAGTGAGGGATTCTGTTTGATGAGGGTCTCCTCCCACTAACCCCCACTGGAAATACTTGTGTGGCTTATTTATAATTGTTTGGTGATAGCCAATTATGCTCTTGCCAGTAGCCATGATAGCATCTTCCTACTGTGCCTTAAAGTTCAGGTTCCTCCGACTGACCTCACGGCAAAGCCCTTACATTAAGTCTCAGGGGCACATCTGGGACAGTGGGACAGTGTCAGAGCCAGCTGGTCCTGGCTCCCTATGCAAACTCCAGAGTCTGGGGGATAGGATTATAGATACTCTTTCTCAGACAAGCCCAAAAGGTGGCCACGGGGATCTTGGAAGAAGATGGAAGCCTTGGGCCTGAGCAAGAGTGTCATACTCTCCAGGATATGACTCAGTGAGGGACAGTTGGGCCGGAGGCAATAAACCCCAAGCTGTGCTGGCCGAGCCTACTTCATGGTGACAGTGGCTCTATCACAGGGCAGATCTGGTGACTTTCCTTTAAAGATGGTGGCCAGAAAGCTGATTTTTAACACACAGAGAAACAATGTCAAGTAGTCTTCAGGTTTTCCCTAGGGGTAAAGTGAGGGCCACTTTCAGGCTTCCAGAGTCTGGCCTACCCCAGCAACGCCACTGCAGGAGGCCGGGTCTGAGGCTCTGAGAGGACCTACAGTTAATAACTGGTGACCAGGCCCTGAACCAGGTGTCCTGACCCCAGAAGAAAGAGGAAAGATGAATGGGGAAGAGACTGAGGCTCCGATCCCATTCACCCTGGCCTTCTGTGTGGGGCGACCAGCAGTCAGGCACAGGGCCCGCTTGGCACCCCACACACTCCGTTCTACTCTGCCACAGAAAGTCAGTGGTCAGAGCGCTGGGGCAGATCTGAGCTAAAGAGACGGCTGTCCTTGGGGACAGGAGAGAAGCTGTCGTTGTGCCACATGTCACGCTTCTTCACCAGCGGATGGCAGTCCCCGGGCTGAGATGCAGCCCCAGAAGTGTGGGCTGCTCTGTAGCACACTAAATAGTAACGTTTTCCAGGCCCTTTCTGTGCATCACAAAGAGCCAGCCTTCCCTCGGTGGTGAATGGGGCACCCAGGAGTGAACGGAATATACTGTACTATCCTCTGGCCAGCTCACCTTACCCCAGGGCCCAGTGCCCATTGTCTGTGTGGTCCTGGGCCCCAGGCCTAAGCTCTGTGGGTGACAGCTAGCCCATCACACCGGGATGCGTGACCACCGTCCCCAGGATAACACAGATAGTGTAGTAGTGACTCCCCTGAGCCCCAGCCTAGCAACACCTCATATGCTTGCTTCCTCTTGTGCCTCTATTACTATAGGGGAAGGTTATGTGAATACTGTACATAGGTTATTAAAAAAATACATTTTCTCTCTCTGAAGAAGAACGCACAAACGCAGGGCCAGCCAGGGCCGGGTCCTGGGCTGTGGGGCTGCAGCGAGCAGCCGCTGAGGCTCGAGGCCAGCCTTCAGGAGTGGTGGCTGCTGATGAGTCCGCGGAGCTGCTTGGCCACAGTGTCAATCAATTTCTGCTTGTCTCGCTCATTTTTACGAAACTGTGCAAACATGTTGTTCTTGCGACTAGTGTCCTTCATCCTGAACAGGGAAGGGAAGAGAGAGGGCAAGTGTTTGAGGAGACAATGGTGGAAGGGGAATCAGCAGGAGGTGGGCTGGCATGGTGGGCCTTAGCTGCCACCCACAGTGGACAGTCCAGAACATTCCCATTGTCAGGCTTATATTTATCCATTGTCAGGAAGCTGCCCTGCTGGCACTCACAGTCCTCCCAAATTCAGTCACTTTTGCAAATAGTCAAGAGCCAGCTGTGGAGGGGCTAACCCCTGATGGTCCACACCCACCCTGCCCACTTCACCCCCTTCCACCTGCAGGTATGCACCAGTTACAGGTAGGTACCTGGGACGTGCATAGCAATGATGGTGAAAGCCTCTTACAGAATATCCAGGATCTACTTATCAGCTCATAACTCTACATAATCCTGCGGGGACCTTAAAGCTGATACTTGGAAGGTAGAGCAGAAAAACACTCTTAACGAGCAATTCCAAGAGGGCACAAATAGCAAAGCCACTGTGTAATTCTAACCCTCCTACAGCTGGTGACACTCTGTTCCATCCCTAACAAAACTGAGGGCTTGACTGAGCCTTTCCTTTTGTCTCAGAGTAGGGATCTGAATTTGGGGAGGTGGCAAAGACGACATGGTGCTGAGAAAAGCAGATGACAAAAAGGCTAGACCATTCTCCCACCGATAAACCAGGGATAAACCAGGACTCGTGGCAAGAGAAGCCCCCGAGTTCTCTTGGCTGTCTATAGCCTCAGGCCTTTGACCTTCGGAGACCTTTTTATTACTAGGCCATACTAAAGCCCCAGAGCACATTCCTAGTATATTCCCACAGCACAAACCACGGGCAGCTCTGGCTAATGTTCTGTTTGATGGAGAGCCATATTGGGAAGCATGGATAAGGAGGGCCAAGGTCAGGACGAGGCTGTCACAGGGTCCCCAGGAATCCGCGAGGCACTGCAGTGGGCCCACGCACAACCCCTCGCAGCCGCCGGTACCTGTGGACGTTGGCCCAGCCTCTGAGCGCCAGCCCTCTAGCCCTCAGCTAGTCCTAGTGTTAGGGAACTGAGAACACGGCCCTGACCAACTTCTCCTTGGGGTCGAGGTCGGCTGGTCTTCACCTCCGCTGCTCTCTGACCTCAGAGCTCTCTGGGCTGCAAGGAGACGGGCTAGAAGAGGGGAGGGCAGAAACCTGGCACGGGGAGCCAACTCCTCCCGGCACATTCTCTAGGGCCTTTGGCCACTCCTGGCCCATTGTGTTCTGTGAGGTGGCCCTGTGCAGAGGCCAGTGGGTCAGAAAGCCAGAGATCCCACAGGGCGTCTACATCCCCGTGGTGAGAGGTTCTGATGAGCACCATCGCTGTGTGGCTCTGGCTGACTTCTCTCTCTGATCTGAGCTTACGGGCCTCCAGGCCGGAATTACTCCTTTAGCAAACTGAGAACCCTGCACATAAGGTACAACCCCTTTCATGGGGAGGCCTGTGCTTGGAGGGAAGGAAGGAGAGGTAACAGGTTTAGAGGGTCCAGTTGAAAAGAAGGCACGAGCAACCTCAGAGCTGCGGTGATTAATGAACTTGGTCCTCTCTGCCTTAACGTCACAACATTTTGTTTGCGGGACTGGCCTGCTTTGAGATTATTTATCCCAGAGAAGGATTCCTTTCCATTTCTTAATTATGCCATAAATCTAAACAAAATGAACACAAAACTAAAAGAAAGAAAAAAGGAAGAAAAACACTTCCTGCATTTATACATTTAATTTTACATCCTATGTGATCATTACTTTATGACTCGTCCAATCGGCCCAGAGACAAGCCGCTGGAGCTGGCTCCCTGCCTGCCCCATAGGGAGGCTCCTGCAGTAAAGCAGCAGAAGGAGGGTTGTCTGGGCCTCAGGGGTTAGGGTTTCTCGGCCATCAACCCTGGAGCTGGGATTACCTGACAGATAAACTCAGGGCCCCGAGGGCTGACAGAAGCGTGCTGGCTTGTACCCTGGAATGCTCCAAAACCCAAGGAGAACCCTCTCTACTGCCTGTCTATTCTGTAAGACCAGGCTCCTGATCTGCTTTTGCTACGGCCACCTCCAGATGACACAGGAGCACCTTCTCTTTCCTGAATGTCCTTGTCAGGTCTTTGGGTCTTGCCAGGACGGAAAGGGGAGTGTCAAGCTCTGGTGTGAGAGACGGCTACAGGGAAGCAGCAGTAGGCCAGGACTGATTCCTGTGAGGCTGGGAAATACAGAGTCTGGGGTGGCATTCAGCTGTGTTTGAAGGAAGCTCTGAAGCCCTGCTGACTGCTAGGGCTAAGCACATGGGCCCCAGACTGCTTCAGAGAGGTTGATTATTTTACCCTACTGCTGATCCACAGCAAGTGGAGGAGCCAGTCCTTGGTAACTGGCTGAGAGTTTTCCATGGGAGACACAGTTCCAGATCTTAAAGCCATGAGCCTCCCCACCAGGAGGAGGGAGCCTGCGGGGAGTTCCCTTCCATCAGGCTGAATTTCAGGCCCTGCACTGGCAAGAAGATTGCGTGTATCAGGAAGCTGAGTGGGCACAGCCCTTTACCTGGCACCCATGACAGAAAACCCCGGCCACTACTCCCAGCCCCAAAGGAATTGGCAAGCCAAGGTTCGCTCTGAGGACCAAGGAGAGGAGGCAGCCAGCCGGTGGGCCCCAGGCTGGTTTAGTGGACATTAGTGTGTCAGGGTGGGGACAACTCACAGGGCGAGGATTTTAGTGTGATCGTTAGTGTTGATGAAACCAGGACTTGCCTCAAAGTGATGGAAAAGGCCCAAGTGAACAATGTACTTACTCTCTAGATATCCTGGGGAGGAAGGTCATTGAAAGAGAGATCCATGGGAAACAAAGTTAAAACGGAAACATCAGTCTCTGTCTTGGTCTGGACAAAGTTGCCCTCTGGGTTCTTAGTTTCCTGGCTCTGAACACCTACCTCTGCGTTCTGCTCTTGCCCAGGCTCCATCCCCTTCCCTTCTGAATCCCTGCCGCACTGCATAGTGGGAAGGATGCACCTTACCCGCCCTGTGTAAGGCTCCGTTCTGACCTCCTAGACTCTAATCCTCACTTTCCTGGGACTTGAGACTTGCTTGACTGGCCATACACGTAGACATGCGACATTGCCTAGATGTAGGATGTTCTTCTAGGAAGCCAGGGGTGGGGAGGGGTTAACTAGTTTGAAGACAAGAAAAAGCTTTCCTTTTACATGGGTCTTGGACTCTGACCTGCCAGCTCTCACCTAGGTCAGCAAGCGGCAGAGCCAGGCTGCAATGCACAGCCGATCCCAGCCTCTGGACCGTGAGCCGTGAGGTGTGCTGGGGCTGGCTAAACCGATCTCAGTGGTAGCAACCTTTGCTGCCTAGTGACTACCGCAGGCAAGAATCAGATTCCTTTTCCAACACAGGTCTCTCGGGATAGCCAGCACAATAAAGCTCAGTTTGTCAGAGGGTGGGTGGGGAGGGCGAGGACTCTGCTGCAGGTTTCAGTAAGTCCAGGAACTTCTCTGCTAGGAACCAAAGAGGCCATCTGCTCCTGGGGCTATTCCTTCCATCCCCATCCTCTGGAGGGCGGGGCCAGCCTCACACTGTCTACCGAACGGGGGCCTCTTTCTTTCTTGTCTCGCCATCTCTAGCTCAGGATATGTTGCCCCATTAAGCTCCGGTGTAGTTACAGTCCAGCTGACCCCTCCTTGGCCTAGCCTGTGGGTTTCATGAATTAAGAGGCCACAAGAAGGCTGGCCTCACAAATCTAACGATGGAGACTATTGGAAGCACCCACGGCAACTTCAAGAACAGGGCCTCTCTGCAGTCTTTTCCAGGTCCTGGCAAAGGTGAACTTGCCCTCTACACCACCCTCCCGTGCCCAACCCCCGTTTCCCCACCCCCCACCCCAGACTGCTGCAGTGGGCACTCACTTCTCCAGCAGGGTCAGAGCCGTCACTGGGTTCACCCGGAGGTACTTGCAGTTGGGCTGGCCGTAGTCCGCAAGGTAGGTTGACCAGTCCCACTGGATGAAGAGATCCAAAAGCTGCAAAACACCCAAATCCCCACCCCAGGGATTAATCAGACAGACAAGACAGACCCCTTAGAAGCCTTCAGCATCGTTCACTACCAGCTAACCGTAGACTTGGGAAACAAATAAAAATGTAATAAGAGAAAGAATGGTTACAAACTATAAGGCAACTGAGAAAATAAATGAGTAACCATTAGCAGTCAGAGTCACCTCTGCCGCAAGCACCGTAATGGAGCCAAAGTGACCTGCCAGCAGCTCCCAGCGACAGGCCGGCACACAGCCTGGCGCTTGACTGAGTCAGGCTCGGGCTGTCACGGTGCACGCTCATCCACGCCGTGAATACTCACTGAGTGCCCCGGTGTGTGGAGCACCGTTCTGGGAGCCCAGACTCCAACGACGGACAAGCAGAGCTGGGTGTGGTCCAGGCCACACGGCAGTCATGTGGGCTTTCAGGTTAAAGGGCCTGGGTTCCAGTGCCAGTTTCATGACCTGCTGCATCAATTTTGCCCACGTTACTCGGCTGATACACACACACTCATGCCCATCAACAGGACACACAGACAATGTGGAAATGCTGCATGAAAGGGCCATGCAGCACCTATATGAGGCAGTCCGTGTTGCACCTGTGTGGGCGCTGGCTGGGCAGACGGAAACTGGGGCCCGGGGAGGCCAGGCTGAGCGGCAGGCTGTGACTGAGGGTGCAGACCCTGGAACCGGGCTTCTGAGCGTCGGAGGGGAGTGCCGAGAGCTCCATGTGTGTTTGTATGACAATAAGAGCTTTCCGAGGGTAAACTGAGTTCTGAGATGGGGGAGATTTTGACTTACAAAAACAATGAATTTTGTCAAAGGCTTTGCTTCCCAGCCAGTTAGGTGTTTGTTTTTTGTTTGTTTGTTTTTTGTTTTTAAATCCTCACCTGAGAATGTATTGATTCGGGGAGGCGGGGGGGGGGGGGGGGGGGGGGGGGGGGGGGGGGGGGGGGGGGGGGGGGGGGGGGGGGGGGGGGGGGGGGGGGGGGGGGGGGGGGGGGGGGGGGGGGGGGGCACGGGAGAGATAGATAGATAGAGAGAGAGAGAGAGAGAGAGAGAGAAACATTGATGTGAGAGAGAACATTGATCGGCTGCCTCCCATATGTGCCCTGGACCGGGGATTGAACCCGCAACCTTTTGCTGTACGGGACAACGCTCCAAGCAACTGAGCCATCCAGCCAGGGCCCAGCCAGTTAGTTTTAACCTCAGGTATCACTCCAGCAAATATTAAAACATTTTATCTGAGTAAATCTAAAAGAAAAATCAGTGCATTTCAAAGGCAGCGGTGATGAGAGGGAAGCTGGCCACTCCCTCTGTGAGCATCTGGAAGGGGCACAGTCCCAGACTCACATCACTGCAAAGAGGAAGGGCCTCCTAAGCAGTCTCTAGCAATGAGATACTTATAAACGTTTTTGGACTCGAGACATTCGCCTACTTCTCTCTTTCTGAGAGACAAGGAGGTACGTAAATGGCTGTCCCCACGTGCAGGACAAAGGTAGAGAGGCTGGCAGTGGATGCACTGCCAGAGCCTGGGCTCCAGGCTCACCCCCCAACCCGGCAAGTCTGTCTTCACCATGCGGCCAGGCAAACCAGCAGCGTGGGCCTCGCCCTGCTGGGCGACGCCTCCTCTTCCACCTGCTCTGTTAGAACAGCTGTTATGAACTTCCTTAGGCAGGATGGGAACTGGCTGAAGTCCCACGCCTAAAACTGAGAAAAGCCCCTACACCCTCAGCCAAGAAAGGGGTGCTAAAGATGAGAGGGGAGGGGGGAGAGACAAACAGACACGTTGGCTGGTCTGGGCCAGCAGGTTCCCAAAGGGCCCTCTCAGGGCCTCCTTCCGCCAGGCAGGTGAACGGGCTCCTGCCGCTTCCTTTCGCTGCCCTCGGCCCCACAGACCTCTCCTTTAGAAGAGCAGCTTCCCTGACTGCCTGCCCCACCCTTGGGATTTCCGTCCTACAGAGCCCAAAGACGCTCAGGTAGGTCCTCTTGACTCGCTCCCAGGAAGCACGGCGGACACTCAGCGTGTCCCTCGTTCTCAAGTTTCCCAGTGCTGTGCTTCACAGTTACGACTGTGCTTTCCCCCAAATCCCAGGGAAAAACTATGAAAAAGGGTAGCATTTTCTTCATTAATTTTTTTTTTCTCAGAAAATTTTGGAAAACTTTGGAGAGCCTTTTTACTGTTTGCATCCTATGGAGCTAATAAAAGAAAAGTAAATGAATAACAAATAAGTTTAGTTAGAAAAATCTGAAAACCTGGTTTCTTACAACTATTTTTGGTATCATTTTCCAGGTGTGGACATACACATTCATTTCCTGAAACTCCTGTCTCTGTTAATGAATCCCTAATTTCTGTGGTGGAATTAATGGTGTCAGTATGGTCTGATCTACTGCAAAGAGCACATGTTTTCCCGGCAAGGAAACCTGGGTAAATCACCAGTGGGGTGTGGAGGGAAGTTCAAGACTTAACTCTAGGGTTTTCTATTTTTTATCTTCTGCCAAAGCCCCTAAATGCTCTGGGATGACAAGCTACCCTAGCTGACCCCACTCTAGGCTGCAGGCTACACACTCTGGCAGCCTACAGAGCGAGCACACCGGGTGCGTGCCCACCCCACAGTGCGTAAGGGCGGCCTAGACCCAGGTCTCCTGGCCTCCTCTGAGAGAGACGTCCACAGGCTGCAGTGGTAGCTGTGGGGCGGGGCGGGGAACAGTCCCGTTGCATCCCAAAGGACAGTTAGAATAGGAGGCCGAGAAGACCAGCAGGTCTCCGCAGCAGCACGGGCTTTAACTGCCACACCACGACTTTTTCAGGGTAAATCGGGCCTCCCAGCCTGCTTCCCCACTTACGATGGCCTCCTTGGGTCTCAATAAAGTTTCTCCCAAGGATGCAGAGCATGCAGTCATCGCTAACAATCACGTTCTTTTTAACTAAAAAAAATCTTCATTTGGAAATGATTTCCAACTAATCAGAAAGTTGCAAGAGTAAGCATAGTATAAGGAATACTGTTAACCCCGCCCCTAGATCTGTCCATTGTCTGCATTTTCCCCACACGCTCCATCATTTGTATTCTCTCTCCTTCTCTTTCTCCACATGTGCACGCATGAACGTTCTTTTCTGAGTCTCTTGAGAGTAAATACACATGTCCTGGCCCTTCTTCCTCAAATACTTCAGCGCTCCTAAGAGTTAGAGAGATTCTCTTACACACAGTATAGTTTCCAACTTCAGTAAATTTAATACCGAAACCTGTCTACATTCTAATTTTGTAAATTTACCCAATACTGTCATACATAGGCTTCTTTTCCGTCTGCCCCCCCCCCCCTTAGTTTTGGTTTTTCTAATGCACTTCTGGCCAGAATACCACGGAAGTGATGCTGTGCCCTCCTTGGGGGGGTCACATCTGGAGGAATACAGTGTTTGTTCCTCTCTCATTGGTCATACTGATTTTGATCTCTTTGTCAAGGTGTTGTCTGATTTCTCCACTGCCGAGGTGTGTCCTGAGCTGGTCAGGAGGGCCCACAGTCAAGGGCTGGGTTTGGCCGGTGAGGCCTGGTGAGCCTGGATGGGCCAGGCACCTTGCTAACACAACCACAACTAGTTTTTCCTATGAAACTAGTTTCCTTGGCTACTAGTAAGCAACTGAGGAGACAATTTAAGACCATGCAAACGGAGTGCTCCTAACTAAAATTTCCCCTTAGAGTCAGTCTCCACTGAAGATTCTTGCCTGAGTCCGTCTTTCCTGCAATGGCTGCAGACTAAGGACGTTCCAGCCCCATCTTCCCTCCACATGTATCAGTCGTCCCCTAGCATTCCACCATAAGCCGGTGCTCTCCGTCTACCAGGTTATTACTGGCGCGGATTCATGGTTTCCCACTTTCTAAATGCCTTATATTTACGGCTATATCTAATGATTTTGACCTCCGATTGTGTCAGAGTTGGCAGGTGGGAGCCCCTTCCACCTGGAGCCTATGCCCGGTGACACACCCTGTCACTGTTTTGAGCACTTTCTTGCTTTCTGGCAAACGAAGGTGTTGCAGGCTCATCTGGCACCTGCCGTGGCCCAGCTCTGCGGTCAGCCATCTCTGAGGGGCCCTGGTTTCTTTCAGTGGAACGTTGTTAGAGATAGAGATTTGGGTGCCGGGTGTGCTCAGGGCTACGGGAGTGTCTTTTATCATTGTGACTCGGGGGCAATCAGCAGGCAGAGTTAGGAGATATTTGCATATAAATACACATATGTATGCATATACACAGGCACGCATGTGTGCTTACGCAAGCATGTGCCCATGGTTTTAGAAACCCTGGGTTTGCAACAGTGCCTCCCATTCTAACCGTTCTCCTAGAGCTCTCCCTCACCTTCCTCTCCTCCACATGTGCACGTGCTTTCCTCCTCAGGGAGGCACGGGCTCGCAGCACCGCCCTCGTGTACCCTTTTGCCCACTCCGGTCATCTGTCTGTACTGGTTTCAGAGTCGCTTGTACCTACCACTACAGGAATGCCGGCTAAAAAGAAGGAGTTCAAACGTGTTCGCAGTCCTCTCTCCCGACCCAAGACCGAATGTGCACAATCAGTTCTGCGTTCGCAGGTCCCTTGGATTGGTTCTTTTCTTCGGTTCCCTTCGGTTTAGTTATGGCGGTCCCATAAATACAATTCGGTTCACTTGTTTCCAATTGCTTTTAGTTTTAGGCTCCTCTCTCCCATCCTCATTAATTTTTAAAACATGTAGGACATTATCATGCTTCCAAAAGTCAAAACTACACACACAAAAATGAACTTAGAGAAGCCATTCCCTCCCTGGTTGTATCTCTCTCACCCCAAGTCTTTCCGTGACTTGGCGGAACCAACTCCACTGTTGTCGGGTGTGTCTTTCTCATGTCTCCCTGTGTAAGGGTCAGGTGACACCCAAATACCTCCTTGTCTCCCCTTCTTTCTGTCATACGAGCAGCATACTGCACATGCCTTTTAAGGCATCTTATTCCTCGATGTTCACAGGTAGGTGGTGGACAGAGAAGGGGAACGAGGAGGGTCAGAGGTGAGAGACCGAACTTAAGATCACTGTTCCCCAAACTCCAAGCATCACCTTTGCAGTTTTCACCACATCCTCATGCTATGTGGGCTGGTATTTACTTGTCTTTGTTTTCTCTGTATGGATTCATGTTTGATCATAAGAAAAATGTAAAAGGGCATTTTATATCACTATTATAAATGGGAAACCACTCTGGCTTGCCATAAATAAGAGGTAACTTAAATGCTAACACCCTGATGAGATGTTCTCTTTGTCATCACCAAGACTAAAAATAAGTAGCTTGTTCACAACATGATGTGGTATTTAATGATGCATCTGAGTACTGTGCAGACCTGTCCCTGAATTACCACTTCACATGGTCTTCCATGCCTCCAGTAGTTCATCTGCCCTGTTTTGGAATTAGTGTGTGACTTCAGCTGAGAGTTGAGTCACGACTGTGTGCCTGGAACAGAGCAAAGTGGTCGGTGTGTACAAAGAAGCACTTAGAAGTTTCAGCCACGCATCGGTCTCATTATGAGAGCAGATCAGTGCACACAGACCTGTGTCCTGAGCTGGTCAGGGGGCCCACAGTCAAGGGCTGGGTTTGGCTGGAGAGGCCTGGTGAGCCTGGAAGGGCCGGGCACCCCGTGAGCACAACCATGAGGGCAGTGCATTCTTTCCTATGACCAGGTATCCTCATCAGCTGTGGGTTTCCTTTCAGCGGGCTTTTGATGAGTTCTTGCTTCTGTGTCAGAATGCTGTTAAAATTCTTGGTTCTGTACGTCATGACTTGTGATAGAATTTACAGAACCACACTTTGGGCTTGCACTGTGTTCACTATATTTATATTTCTTAAGAGTTGCATAAAATTATACCCTTTTTGAGTTTGAAAAGTTCAAGTGAAGTAACCCCTTCTGTTACTCATAGATTTGAAATATGAATAATAAAACACATTTGCTTGTCTGAGATTTTGTTAATGAAGACGTAAACCCACTGAATTAAGCAAATGTTTTTAAAGCATCTAACGTATGCAAGGAACAGAACTGGGCCTTTCGAACGATATGAAAAGAAGCGGCTTCCCCTCTTTTAGGAGAATAAGGGGAAACCACGGGTCCCTGTAACACAAGCCAAATGAGTTAGACGCTACGAATGACGAACTGATCACTCCTCCTTTCTGAACTATCAACCGAATATTTTGCTACTTTCCAGTTACAGCGAAATTTAAACAGCAAATATAAGCTGTGGTAGAGACTATACATACACATACAGACTATATTTTCAGTTAATCTGGTCAGATAATGCCTTAAAGGTGATGGGAATAATCTCAGCAACATCAAATACTAATTATATCTTTGTTGCAGAGTTCAATTGGGAAATTTGCCAGGCATTTTATTAACATCAATGGCAGATTTAAACAAAAATTTTATTTTGAAATAATTTTAGACTTTCATAAAAGTTGCAAAAATAGTTTAGACAGTTCCTCTATACCCTTCACCCCATGGTACAATGATCAGAACCAAGAAACTCACAGTGGACCACACTGTTAACTAAATTATGACTTTATTCCAATTTTGCCAGGTTTTCCACTAATGTCTTTTTTCCAGCCCAACCCATGCCCCACATTGCATTTAGACAGCATGTCTCCTTAGTCTCTTCTAATCTGTTACAATTCCTCATGTTTACCTTTCAAGACTGGTACTTATGAATAGTTCACTTTTACTCATTTATTTTGTAGAACATCCCTCAACTTGGGTCTGCCCAGTATTTTCTCATGGTTAGACTGAGCCAGGGGAGATCCTACCCCCCCCCCCCGCCCCTGGGACACCTGGCAATGTTTGGAGCATTTGTGGCCATAAGAAGGCTGGGGGGGGGTGGCTGGTGAGGCTGCTGGCATCTAGTGGGTAGAAGTCAGGGACGCTCTTAAACACCCTGCAGTGCTCAGGGCAGCATACCCTGCCCCACACGCCCATGATGTCGACGTAAGAAACTCTGCATTGAGGTTATGCAAGTTTTGTAATAACAATACTACAGAAGTGACATTGTGCCCTTCTCGGTGCACCAGCATTTCAGGTGTATGTGATGTTCCTGTATCTCATTATCGGTGGCATTAACCTCGATCACTTGGTTAAGGTGGTGGCTGATGAGTCTCTCCACTGCAACGTTACTGCAGTTACCTCTGTAATTAATACATTTCTTGTGAGAGAGAGACTTTGAGACCACGCAAATATCCTGTTTCTGCTCAAACTTTGGTGGATCCTGCCTGCGACAATAATTGCTGTGCCGTTTGACCACTTTTCTCATTTCTCTGTAATTATTAATTGGAAGTCTTTGGTAAGAAGTGCTGTCCCTTCTCCTCCATGTATTTATTTGTCCATTTATTTATATCCATATGACCTCACGGATATTTATTTTATTTCATGGGTTATAATTTCATACAATCACTACTTTGCTGTTCAAATTGTCTCAGCATTGGTCATCAGGGACTCCTTCAGACTGGCTTGCTTGTGTACTTCCCACCTGCCCCTGTGCTTTTTGGAACACTTCCTCACTTCCTGGCACTGGAAGATGCTCTCAGCTCATCTCCTACCTTCCCTGCCCCTGCTCTGCATTTGTCACTTTTCCAAGGAGCTCAGGCTCTTTTCATTGGAGAATGGTTTTTAGAAACCAAGATCTGGGAACTCAGCATGCTCACTTGTACTGTGTATTATTGCTTTTAGGCCCTTGCAGTAGACAGAGCTAAGAAATACATGTGTGTTTACTGGCTTGCACATGCACACACATCTATATTTATCTCTATCTACTTATATGTGTAAATTAAAATCACGATTCATATTTGATGTTTCCGATTTCAGTCTAATATCATGGGTTCACTCCCTAATTCATCACTTCTTTCTCTGAGAGTGAGAAACCTGGCTCTCATGATCTATATTTTACTTACAGCTGACCCTTGAACAACATGAATTTGGACTGCATGGGTCCACTTCCACACAGGTTTTCTTTCAGTAAGATCCTGTACTGTCTGCCTCCACAGGAGCCTGCAAATGTGGAGGGCTGGCTGTGTGCACTAACCCACGGCATTTATGTAGGGAGCTGAGCATCTGTGGAGTTTGCTATCCGCCAGGGGTCCTGAACCAATCTCCTGCAGATACTGAGGAACAACTAAGTTTGGGGGAAATCAAAAGTTATACACAGACCTTCTGATGCCCCTCATCCCTGTCTTGTTCAAGGGTCAATTGTATTCGTTCAATCCTAGTATAATTTCAGATTGCTAATCCACAACCCTGTGAGGAACAAATTTATGAACTAGCATATAGGATTTGTACGTTGTTACGTCTTTTGGCTTTCTGGTCAAAAATTCTGGTTTTGAAATTACTCAGGTTCTTTTCTTCCTCACCTCCTTCAGTGTGGGGTATTTGTCTTTCACAATTCAGTTAGAGCTACCTCTCATTGCTTGTGTTCCATTTTGGATTACCCCCACATTCTAGCTGATTTTAATTCTTTGGGGGAATGAGTCGGAGTGATAGAAAAGAGTGTACTCAGAAGTGTCAGTCCCTGCTCATCCCAACGAACATGTCCTTGTCTCCCCACCTCTCTCCGCATCTTCTCTGTGCTCCCCTTGCGGGCGACCCACCGAGTTTCTGGTGTATCCTTTTGCATTTCTCTCATACAAATGAGAAGACATGTGTGCATTTTCCTGTATCTTCTTCTTTCTCACCTCGAGGGGAGCACACGCTAGACACTCTTTTGTGCTTTGCCTTTTTCACTTAATGGTAGGTCTTAGAACTCACTACCTAGATGCTAATTGCTCCTTAATGATCATATTTTGGATTTATTAATACAAATGCTCTTTTTATAAACCTGACAAGGCATTTTCAAGGGACAGACAAAACATTACGTTTTGGTGCATTTTATCATTAAACTGGCGGAAGAGGAGAGCGTTAGATATTTAGAAAGTGGGGCACACGGGTAAACGTTAGGGCCATGTGATCAAAAGAAAACTCAAGCAGCCCTGACTGGTGTGGCTCAGTTGGTTGGGCTTCGTCCCGCAAAGCAAAAGGTCACTACTTTGATTCCTGGTCAGGGCACAAGCCTGGGTTGTGGGTTTGGTCCCGGAATGGGGAGCTCCCCAAGGATGGGGATCATGCCTTCTCTTTATGACTACTCCATAGCATGGATTAGTGTAGGCTATGTTTCCAGCAGGTATCACCAAATATATGTTAAATGGAATTAAAATAGGTGAATTGACTTGTATAGGAATGATATTGGCTAGATAATGGGACAGACTTATAATTTGTTTCTCGCAACAAATGGACCCAACCTAGGGTCCTCCTGACCCATATCACATCATTATAACCTATTTTTCATAAAAACTGATGCACAGGTGCCTTTCAGGAGGCAGTTCAGCACTGTAAGACGAGCCTCAGGCTGATGGTCCCCTGACTGACGTTGTGACACCAGAGAAACCCAATCTATTTTTCTTGTTCAGATATTGAATTATAACAGCTACTATCAACAGCTGAGGGCAGATCAAGAGACTGATTTCGAAAAGGCCCCTAAAAACACAGAGCTGACTGATGACTCATTTATGTTTGCTGCCCAAGATCTCCCTGCACTCCTAATCTGGGCCATTCACCTAAAGGCAGGGTCTGCCTACCTCCCACACATCCTCAGGAGCACTTCCTGACACAGGAATCTGGGCGAACACAGGAGGAAATAAAAAGCGGGAGTTATTTTAACAAACTTACAATGAGTACCAACAATGCATCAAGCACTCTTCTAGGCACATGAAAGGATGAATGAGCCATCTCTAGTCTTGAGGAACTCAGTCTGGTAAATAACAGGTACAGAATGACGTGAGTACTCTAAAAGGTATGCTAACAGGGTGCAAAGAAAGTTCAAAAGAAGGACACCTCAGCCTGGGCCAGGGGGGTGGGGACTACTCTAGGAACGAGCAAGACAAACAAGTGATAAGTGGCTTCCTACACTCAGCTAAGGAGGCTGAATTTTAGCCTGGAGCCTTCTCTACTTGTTTTCTTCCAGGTTGCTACCTGCTTTCTTTGAGATTATGGGATGAAAAACTACAGCTACCACTTGTTTTTGTAAATAAAGTTTTATTGGGACACAGCCATGCTCATTGGTTAACAGATGAGTTATGATTGCTTATGTGCTGTAACAGCTGAGTTAAGTAGCGACAGAGACCATATGACCTGAAAAATATAAAATATCCACTATCCAGCTCTTTACCAAAAATGTTTGCCTCTAGATGCACGCAGGGAGGGCAGTGTGCTCTGAAATTCACTTAGATGTAAGACCAGCTAATATCTACTCAATTAAAACAGGGAATGAAAATGGCTCAGGGGGACCCTCCCGATTGTAAGGAGAAGGCAGAACTTCCTAATCTTAACAGCTGGCGTCACTATTCTTTTCGGGCAGAGAAATGCGTTTGGGAAATATCTTGATTGTGAGATGCCCAGGGCAGTAGCGAAGGGGGAAAGGAATCTGTTACTCTGGTTCTTGAGGTTGAATCAAAAGAGAAGTGGCTTAACCGACACGGGTGAGAGAGTGAAGAGACACAGTCCTCGTGTCCTCATGGCCCCAGACAACTCTGGAGACCCAGGATGTCTGTCAAGGGACTTTTCCAAAGCCGCCTGCTGTGTAGTATGTGATAGAAATCTTCTTTAAAAGTCACCCTCTCCATCCCAATTTGTAGACAAATCTGTGCTTTCAATGGCTTGGGTGATTTTTTTTTTGGAACTTAAAGAGGCCGAGTTTCACACGAGCTGCAAAACTACACTCTGGAAATGGAAGCCCAGGAAAAATAAAGGAAGACTGGAGGTATCTAGGGATTCACAGAAATCTGAGCGAGGCCTTTGGAGTTTCTCCACAGGCTATGGAACTGGGGTGGAAGGAGGTTCCCAGTTTCTCTGGGTCCCTATAAGTTAAAGGAATCTGGCTTTTTCATGAGTTTTGCAATTATGGCCCCTCAGCAGGCTGGCTCCTGGGCCTCCCAGAAAGTCTGACCTCCTCTTCTTTTTGCTCCTGGTTGAGCGAGGGCCGGGGCAGGGCCAGCAGTGGCCCTGCAGCTCCCTGCTCTCTCTCCAGCCAGCTCAGCTGCCAGGTGGATGGAGGCTTTGTTAAGCTCTTTATCATAGACCAAGTGCATGTGAGCAGCTTCCCCTGAAAGGGAATGTCCCTCGGAGAAATATTTATTTGCCTCATAAATGTGGGTTTATGGGTTTGCTATCTAAACTCTTCACCTCTGAGGCTACCTTGGTGAAGAGAAAGACAGGGAGGCTTAAGGCTCTCCCATTGTCATCAGCTGGGGCCTGGGAGGAGACTGACAAATAAAAATGCCAACACCAAGCACTCCTGTGTGTGAGAGACTTCTGTGAGGCCATTTTACATTGGTGACAGCACCTATCCCACTGCAGGGGCAGAAGGAATACCTATTATCTGTCACACTGGGTGGTAACAGCCATACTGTACGCTCAGGCTCAAGGGGAAGGCGGGGGCTTCTGCTGGGGGCTGATGGAGTGACTCCCGCTGGCGTGGGGAAGCTGCTGCCACAGATGTGGCCGGAGCAGGCCGCAGCCGTGGGCCAGTGGTCATTTTCTTTCAGCACATTGTGGTTTGTCAAAAGTTCCTAGATAAGTGCCTTAGAGATTATAAGGCAGAATTTTTAACTAAACTACTCTCCCTCTCCAGCCAAAATGAATACATGGTTTAAAGCACCCTGCAAAGATACTGTGGATTGAAAATATTGACAACGTAAGTATAGCCAGACATCAAGAAAACGGCAGTGCTCACAGGTCTCAGCACCATGTGCAAACTCTTTATCACCCACGTGACAAAGTAAAAATAATGACGAGTTAATCGGATATGATACAGCTGTCCTCCAAAACTGAAATTATCAAAGTCTATTTAAAATGATTTGTATCCACTCTTGTGAATAATGAACTTTACTTAGCCTAAGCACATACTGTGCCATGAAACATTAATGACAGTAATGTGTGTGTGTGTGTACACACTCATATGGGTGTGAACACTCCTGGGCGTACACACAAGCAAACTTTCAAACATAATGACAATGTTCTCTTTCTTAAAATGCAGTGAGGAAGACGGTGTGTGACGGACTGTCCTTTGGTAGTTATTCAGTATCTAACTACAATTTGTTAAGAGACTGTTAAACATACAAACACATCAAGAGTGAGCTCTCAAGGTGTCTTCTGCCAACAGCGGTGGTCAACCAAAAAAAGCTGGGAAACACGGATTAGATAATCTGCCGGGAAATCTTAACGCAGATTCATGATGGAAATGACTCGGCTTCTATCTTATCTGTGGCTGAATTAAGAAACATTACTTGTACAGAATTCCTTCTTGCCTTGTGAGAGTCGTTATGAATCCCAGTCCAGGAGCTTCATGAGAGACATGAGAATATCTAACATTCGACTACAGCGAAGCAGGGAATGTCCTTCCACTCTGGATAAGTTTATAATAAGTCAGAATCTCAGCGGCCTGGGAAATACGGGTCTGAACAGAAAACTCAGTATTAGACAGCTAAGTTCTAAAGACCCTGAGCCCAGTCAAACAGGCATTTAAAATCTATTTTGTTCTGGGTTTGAGGGACTGGAGAGCGAATAAAATTGCAACCCAGATTCCAGAGCCAATCACTAAATCAGTTCAAGAGCTATGTGATGGTCAGTGGTTCCCAACCACCAAAAGACCTCTCCCCAGCCTCCCCGTCCATACACTCGATTTCAAAAGGGCTCCGCCCCACCCTGAGGGCTGTGTTACAGAACCACTGGTTCCTAGGAAGGCCACAGCCTCAGCCCTGGGGTTGGTGCATTTGCTGTTTCCCTTTTCATTACATTTCTCTCCTTCCTTTCGGTTCTTTTTTTCTAATTACTATGTTTTACGTGTCATGTTAATGAGCCACCTCCAGGCCATCTGGAAGTAGGTGGGATGAAAGAAGTTCAGTGAAAAGTGCTCAGGCTAAGGTGCCTGCCCCTGGGAGCCAAATGAAGGGCCGGGACAGTGAGTGTGACCTGCGTCCTGAGCAAGGAAAGATGAGAGAGGCCCAGAAGATCGAAAGTCCGTCACTCAGAAACACAGGCGCGATTTATATCAACCAGAGAACAGCACACAGGGAATTTCAAACAAGGAGACTGGGGAAAGTCAAGGTGCGGAGATGGGAGTACCTGAGATGTGTTCAAGGGAAGAAGAAACTGGACATTTCTTGAATACCTACCAGGTGACAGATGCTAAGCTAGGCATCTTACTCATCCACTTCACTTAATCCCCAGGAAAATCGACAGCCTAAGTCGTAGGCATCTCCACTTTACCGACGAAGAAATGAAGGCCCCGAAAGGTTCAAAGAAAGGACTGAAGGGGATATACTCCGTAAGCGATACAGCCAGAGCTTGGGCCCAGGACAGCCTGACTCCCAGAACCAGGCTTTCCCCTCTATTCCCTTCTGGATCTCGCTCAAGGTCCAATTTGATATACAATTAGGGTGAGCAGAGGTGGCACAGAAGGTAAAGTAGTGGGGAGACTGAGGAGGTAGTAGTTAAGTTAGGCTATGAAGAGTTTTGACGGCCAGTCCAAGGGTTTAAAGAAATCACGTGCCCGGGAATGACGGTAACATTTCAGCAGTGATTGTAAGTGAGAACACTTTGGGAATAGCACACAAGATAGCCTTGAGGGGACAGTCTTAGGTCATGAGGATCTGAACTAGGATGGCAGTGACTGGCTGAGAGAGGAAAGGAGGGCCACCATCTCAGGTCCAGCTGAAGGACTGGAGCTTGGCTCAGTGCTGGGGTGGGCTGGGGGTACAGGAAGGACTGAAAAATGATCACAAGGCAGTTTTCAGTCAGTTTCCTCCAGGGATCAGGCAAATAACACAAATGAATGAATCAGGTAAGTCTTCCCCATAACTGTTCTCATTCCAAAGAAAAGCTGGTGAATCCGTGTGTCTCTGAGTTCTCATGCCTGTCTTTTGTTTAAGCTGTGCAGGGGGTGAATAGACACGTCTTGCTTTGCTCTCTGTCTTTGCTCACTGTGAATTTTACAGGCAGAGGGTAAGGCTGGCCAGGGGCCTGTGGCAGGTTTTAATTTGACCAAAGTCAGTTAAAGGTTCAAAGAAACAACGTCTCTCATGCTCATCTCTGATCTGAAATGCCTCCTCCTTCTCTCTGACCTATCCAGGCCCTCCCCATTCTAAAGAGACCCTTAGGAAACATTCTTCAATCAGCTCCAGGCACAGTATCTCATTTGGTAATATCATAGCCTATCTGATCCTAATGATTTCTTATGTCTTGCCTCTCCAAAGATATCATAAGCTACTTAAAGATCTTTTTCTCTGCTTTGACCCAGCATGGGTCTGGGTCCATGTTAGCGATGAAATACTCAGGAAAAAGCACAGTCAAGGTTTCCATTTCCTGGCCACAGAGTGGTACCAAGCATAGTACAAAGGGAATTTCCCAGCTGATCAAGTTCTCTGGACTTTATAACCCCACATGACTAAAATGGTCTTGTGCTGGATGATGGGGTGGAAATGAGGAAGGGGTTCTAGAAGGTAGTTTCAGATTTAGCACTTGCCACAGATCATTCACTAAGCAAGAATTGCTGCTCTAGCTATCAGAGCACTGACGGTATCCCCACGTTCCCAAGAGGTCCACAGAGGCGCAGCAGAGGTGTGTCCCCCAGGACGTCTGCACAGACCGGAGGCTCTGGACTGCCGTGGAGCTGGGTTTAGGTCAAATGAGAGTTGGTCAAATATCGTCAGGTGGCCACTGCTGTTCTGTAAGATACCGATGCTCAGGCCACAGGCCCTCATTCTGCTCACACATCCTCTACAAACTGGAGTTCTCCGGCCTGCAGGCATCTTTGCAAATGGGATGGAAACCACAGGACAGCCCCACAAAGTGGGGGGGGTGGAACTTCTGACAAGATTCCATCGGGAAGCTGCCTTCAGCTTTCTCTGGATACCAGCAAAGTCCTTCTTCGTGCTCCGAGTGGTAAGGCCGATCATTGGTACTCTGGCCTTTTAGCCTGTTGGTACCTTAAGGGCTTGTCCGTGTTTGCCTTTGTAGTGTTTAGCATTGTGGAGTGGGCAGAAAAGGAGCTCAATAAATGCCTGCTGACCGAAGGTCGTGAGGAAGCATCGCAGCAGGCCGGTGTCCTGAAAGGCCCTGAACACATCACAGCAAACACCTCTGCCTAAGGTCTTCTTTGGGGCCTCCCCCTGGGCTCCTTGCTAATCTCTGGGACACCAGGGCCTGCCTCCACAAGGTGCTAATCTCTGCTTGCTGTTGGTGTTTCTTCATGCTTTCCAAAAGGCGGAGAATGGGTGGAAGGGCTCAGCCACAGGATATTGGACTGTTTACAGTTGGCCAGGCCAAGATTAGCGTGAGCACAACATATGCCAAGTTCATTGGAAGTTACATTTTCCCTTTGTTTACACATTAAAGGGGAGAAGACCAGAAGAAAAAAAAGCAGGTGACCTCCTGTTAACCTCACCCGTCTGCAAGAGGCTGCTGCCCTCACCTCTGAATGAACTTTCAGATTATCTCAGACAAGATTCACCTTGCGCTGAACTTGTACGCCTGCTCCGAAGCCCCCAGTCACGTAGCTGTGATTAAACATTACAGAGTGGCCATAAATTTACAGAAGTATTATTGTGGCTTGCTTTCCTCTTTCTTCTTTGGGAGAGGAAGAGAGCAATGGGTTTAGGGTGGGGGAGTTAAAAAAGGGAAACGTAGTCAAACAAACAGTTCCTTTTCTCAGATTTGAACAAAAGAGAAAACACTGCATATAGGTGTCCCAAAAAGAAGGGAAAGAAATTTGGCCATGTGAGAGAAATTAAAGCTCTTGAAGACTTCAAAAGCCCCAAACTCAACAAAATCGCTGAGACACTCCTGGTCCCGTTCCCAGGCAATCTGAAAGTTCGCAGGTGAAACCCAAACCTGCCCTGCCGTGCTCCTGACCTGTCTGAGGGGTATCCCTGAAGTGAGGCTTCTGCCTGAGAGAGAGAGAAAGGGAGATACGCTCTCCCTTGGGTCTGCTATGGGGCAAACGGACCGGGGGCAAACGGACAGGAAGCAAGCAGGGTAGAGAAGGCTGCAAGAAAACACACTTTGTTTTGTTCTCTGAGCTGCCAGGAGAGATGAGGACGTCCTAACATCTGGGACGTTTAAAAGGAGACTGGACAAGACTAGACCATATTCTAAAGGAAACACCCTGAAGCTGAACCCAGGAGACTGAGCAGATGACCTAAGACCATGTATTTCCATGATTCACTGTTTTATACTGAAAGTAGGGGGAAAAATGGATATTCCACTTAAGTAAAGTTTGCTAAATCCTCTAGGATTCCAAAGCCAAGATACGCCTGCAAAAGGCCTGCGCTGATGGTTAAACAATGAGACCTCTATCATAGAAAAGGCCGCAGAGTGCTCTGTTTGATCCAAAAGAATTGTAAAAAGTGGTCAGGAAGCCCAGACTGAGGCGATAGGCTCTGGCCAGCAAAGTCACCTTTGGAAAGGAGTCGCTCTGTCTCTGGTTACCCTATGGCAGTGACAGGGGTGCTAAAGAGGCTCATTGTTTCTACAGTTGGCAAGGCCTCGTCCATAAAAGGAGTGAAGCCCAGGGTCCGGCACACAAGGAGGGCGGCGATGGCTTAGGTCAGCTCCTCCTCTTGGCGAGGGCTCTCTCCTGCTGCATGTGAGTCCACCAGGAGTCCGCAAGAGGCCTGTGGAAATGCTCAGGCGCTGCCTCTGACACGCAGAGTTGAGCTGGGAAGAGAAACGGCCTCCGGGCCAGGACACTAGTGGGGATATTTAAGTTTGGCACGGGAGCCAAACTGAAGCCACCCTCTGGTCCCAGGGGGCAATCTGTGTTCAAAGCTCTAGTATGGACTTGGAGAAGAAAAAGTGAGTTCCTGTCGGTCAGGGCGAGCTGTGTGTCTGGTGGGAAGCCCAGCAGTCTGAACAGGGGAAGGCTGGGACATGAGAGTCATGGGAAAGCCGTGAGAGCAAGCGGGGGGCTGTACTGACGCTGACAGTCTGGAGTCAGGCAAACAATCGCTTGACACACAGGCACCAGCTAAGGGCAAGGAGGCCAACTCCACAGGGCAGCTAGGAACCAGGAAGGCATACACAAGAGGAAGAAAGGCAAATATGTACCAAGAGCTAGAAAATACAAGATTAGGTTGTTGGGTGGGAACCTGGGGGGAGGGGAAAGCATAATAAAAGCACCAACGTTGAGAGCTGAAAGTGGACCGGGCACTACGTTAACTCGAATGCCTTACAGGCACTGTCTCGTTCAATGCTGATCTAAGAGAGAGACTCCACGCCGTGCCCATTTTAAAGATAAGGAAATTGAGGTGCAGAACAGTTAAGCAACTGCCCTAAAGCATGCTGCTCGTAAGAAAGTCAGAGTCTGAACCCAGGCCTATTTGATTCAATGCACTTTAAAACAAGAGTGAAACCTTGAGACTATGGAGCTAAGGGAATCTACAAAAGTTCACGCTGGTCAGACTGAACGAAACATCCTCTTCCTTTCCCACCATCCCAGTCCTTCGAACCCTGCTTAAGTCCCCGTCTTCTCTAGGAGACCTTGAGTGCTACCATCAGCTTCTGAGATTTATCCTCTCTCTGAACTCTGTTTGTGCTGACTGTTTACAGGGCACAGGAAGCACTGTATCACATACTTTTCTATTCTTCCGACTGTTTGTCCCTCACAATTGAACAACTGATGTCAGTAAACTAGATGTTGATATAGAAAGAAACCTAAGTGTTTTATGTTTGTTATCTCCCAGAATAGAAAGTCACTTCCTGGAGGTCTGAGACCCACAATGCCTAAGCCAGCAGGCGACATGCAGCGGGACCTCAGGAGATTTGTGACCAAATTCCCAAAACCAATAAAAATCTCTCGATGTACACAATAAGGAAACATTTTGTAGTGAAGACAGCTGTTCACTCGTGCGATGCTCTGCGGTGGAGGGCACAAGGAATATGTACATGAGAGTAGACAGAGCCTTGCTTGTTCTGTGTATAACTTTCCCTCCAAACGAGGTAGCTGTACTGTATATTTCTTTATAAAAACAACATACGCTCTTTACAAAAAAAAAAATTAAAAACTTCTTTAACTCAAAAAAGGATGATGGGAAAACTCTCATCCATAATCTTATCTTCTAGGGATAATAATTGTTGGTGATTTGGTGTCTATCCTTCAAAAATAGAGCAAATTATACATGCTCTCAAAAGCTGCTTTTTTTCCCCACTAATACAACACAGGATATTTTACATTTGTAGGGGCTCCACAGTATCTATTTTTCAAAAGATTTATTTATTTATTTTTGGAGAAAGGGGAAGGGAGGGAGAAAGAGAGGGAGAGAAACAGCGATGTGGGAGAGAAACATTGACTGGGTGCCTCTTGCACACCCCCCCATCTGGGGGCCAAACCCGCTACCCAGGCATGTGCCCGGATGGGGAACTGAACTGGTGACCCTTCGCTTTGCAGGATGATGCTCAACCAAAAAAGCCACACCAGTCATGGCCACAGTATGTACTTTTATGGTTCCATACCATATGAAGTTGAACGAATCTCTTACTGCTGGATATAATTTTCTCCCTTCAATCCTTTGCTGTATTACTCAATGGCTTGATGAAATACTTATAGATACGAGGGGGCACCCCCCCAAAAGTCCCGGAATTATCTTCTGAAGGGCGGGCCCCTTGTGTAGTACAAGCCTTCTCCACTAGGTGAGTGTTCTAGGAACCCATCTATACCAGCTGGCATTGTTGTGAGAGGCTGCAAGTGGCTTCAGTGAAAATTTTTTAAAGACTCTTTCAGTGCATTAGCCCATTTCCTGATGGGTGATTTACGAGTGCACCTGCCCACACCGCACTGAGTGTTCTGCAGTTTTTGACCAAAAACAACGTGACCCCCAGGCCCCACCCTCCCTATTCACCCGATCTTGCCCCAAGTGACTTTTTTTTCATTCCCCAGATGAAAAAAGCCCTCAAAGGAAACATTTTGCTAATGTGGAAGAGGTGAAACAAAAATCAGCAGAAGCACTAAAAGGTATCAAAATCCATGCGTTCAAAACTGTTTTGAGCAGCAGAAGAAATGTCTTGACATGTGTATTGCATCAAATGGAGTGAACTTGGAAGGTGACTGAAGTTTAAACGTGTAAGAATATACACACAATTGTTTATAAACAAATTCCATCTTGGGGGGGTCCTACTTGTACATCTTCGTGCATTTCTTCAATTGCTCCCTTAGAAATAACACAAGTTACGATATAGTACAGTGGTTAAAAGTGCTGACTCTGTATCTGGACAGCCTATTAGGTTCTAGCTCTTCTACCGGCCATTTTTGTGACCTCGGGCAAGTTATCTAACTTCTCTGCAGTCCAGCTTTACCACCTATTCAACAGGTATCACAAACAGTACACATGTCACAGGGTTGCTGCGTGGCCTGGATGAGCTAGTTCATGTGAAGCACTTAGCGCAGTTGCCTTCACCCACTAAACGCATGACGCATGTTAGCCATGACCGTACTGATGGTGATGGTGATGGTGATGGTGATGACTGATAAATTCCTGGAAGGAGAATTCTTGATCAAAGCTTTTGGTATCCGTTGATAAACTGCCCTCCAGAACGGTGTATCAATTTACTCTCCCATTAGCAAGTATCAGAGTGTTTTTGAATGTTAATGCCTGAGCAGAGCCTACAGGAACATCTTTCAGAAATACTAGAGGGGCTATCTCACTAAGCCAGAAGCACCAGGGATCTTGGTGATCCCTTTCTACCAGAAAATCCCATGCTTCCTTGCCCCATTCATTCCTAAATCACATAAATATGATGAAAATCAGGAGAACATGTTGAAAGTCCTGGAACATTTTGGAATAAAATATTCTAAGGCACTATCTCACTTGCATTTAGATAGTACTTTATAGTTCACAAAGTGTTTTCAAATATATTCTCATTTTGTGGCACAAATGCCATCTAACTTACTGGTTACAGAAGCTCATACTTTCCAAGCAGGACAGTTAAGAGATGATTAGGCTACAACATGGCCGAAGGGATGCCAGATCTCATCCCAACCCTGTTCTAGACCCAAAGGCCAGGCTCGCACCTTGTAAGAAAACAGACCCAGGGTGCCTGCCCGCTTCGTCTCCCTACCCCCAAACCAAACGCGCTCTGAGCTTCTCTTATCTCCCAAGGTCACTACCCAAGCATTCAGAAGTTTCTTTTCTTCAGATTTTAACTTGCAACCATCGCTACTTGTCTCTTCTCTCTAGTAACTTGTGTCAAATAAACACACAGGCAAGGGATTAAAGATACAATCTTGTTACCTGAAGTAGCTTGAAATATTTCAGTTAGTTGGCTCTCACATCATCAATGGTGAGCATCTACTAGAATCTGGTAAGGGAAAGTTCCTGAGCTGTTTCTATCCTGCTGCTCCCTGTTCCAAAGCCCCCGAGAAAAACCCTTCTTAGTTCTTCAGGTTCCTGAAGAAGCAAAGCTCCGCCTCAGGACCTCTCTAACTTCTCCGTCTCAGCACCCTTCCCTGCTGATGGCAAGTGTGAGTATTTCACTGCCTTGGAAGTTGTGTGTGTTTCAGCCAAAGACCCAACGCAGATACATGCTCATGGCAGACAGAACAAGTGAAAAACGGTGCTTCAGTTACGTGTCCGATCATCGCAGCGTTGACTGAAGTAAAGGCTGATGTCCACATCGGGACAAGTGCTATCGTCTGTGTTCCCAGTGCTACGTCAAGACACGTGCACGGGTGACACCACTGTGGGCGTTCACATCTCTTCTCACTTACCAGCCACCGTGATCAAGGCAGTCCCTTTTCCTTAAAACATACGGTGCTTAATTTTGGCTTTCACCAATAACACTTTTACACGGTTGCTCCTTACATTCAAACACTTGGTATAATGCACCTAATGATGCTGCTATGCACAGACAACGCAAGCATACATTTTAACAAACTGCTGTAAGTAATAATAAGGCTTTCTTCTGGTGGCCATGTGGAGCTACCACCCCCAGGGGTCTTGCTGTTCTGGGGTCTAAACCTTTGCTTGCCAACAGCCTCCTCCCTGGTTCTCTCTGGTTTGTTCCCATATAATATGTTCTTAAGCATCTAATATATCACCCTTTATGTGAAATTCCAGGAGGACTACAAAGAAAGGAGAAGATACTGCTTCTGCCCTCAAAGAACCTAGAATTTCGTTGGGCATTCAAACCAACATATTTAAGTCAATAAAAACACTATTTCTATGGATGGTGTTTTGCCGACTGCCCATTAATGCTAAATAAAGTGAGCATGTCGGTGTGCAGTACGGTGCGGATCACCACAGAGGGTTTGAAGAAAGGGCAGTGGACAATGATGATATTCTGTTCGGACTGGACACCATTTCCTAGAACAGTGCCTGACACGTAATAGACACCCAATAAATATTTATAGAATGAATTCCCCCTTCTCCTGCCCTGCCATTGATGCCAAAGCTAAGGGGCCAGGTGTTTTGCAGGCCATCTACCTTCCCCCAAGGGCCCCTGAGTCATTGCAATTTCCATAAGGTTGTGCAGCTTTCTGGCAGGCATCCCAGAGGGGGCTATGCCTCATCTAACAAGTCAGCGTGTGCTGCTTCTCCGGTGACAGTGCCTGTGGGAGCCTGGTCCGCACTCCTAATGAGATTGGGTTCTTTGGTGGGTGGTGAGACAGGCCTGTAGCAGTGAGCATGCTTCCTCCACGAAGCATGCGCACATGCCGGAGAGACACCCTGGGCTCTCCCCTCCATCAGCCTGCTGCTCGGGAGAGGGCACTCCACCGTGAAACCCCTGGTACGACGGCTGAGTTACCAGGTGAAAACACCACCTCTCTGCCCTCTCCAGGCAACCACGGCTTCCTTTCGCAGGGGCTGAACCAGGAGAGCGTGAGCAGTTTCACTTTCCTCTCTCCCGCTGAAAGGCACCCTGTCCGAGCCAACAGCCTGGGCACCTGCAAACCCTAAGCCACAGTCCTCAGTGGACCAGTTTACACGCAGCCTTGAGGAGATTCAGTTACAGGTGCACTGACAGGCGATGCTGGAAAAAGCCGTAACAGTTCTGGACTCAATTTCCCCATCTATAAAATGAAATTTGGGGGCTAATTGATTTCTAAGGGCCCTTTTCTAGCTCTGAAACTTAATCTTTAAATGCACCGTGTTCTTCAATGAGAGGCTGAGGTGGGAAAATGAACCCTCCTCTTCTGCTAGAGCTGTGCTGTCCCGGGAAGAAAAGCCTTTAGAGAAGCCTGAGGCAAGGCTAGGACTAGGGGTGGTGCGGTCATTCCCACGTGTGCACTCACTTCCTCACCCTCTTGTTCAGGAAGACGTATAATGAATGCCTACCATGTGCCCAAGGGTGCAAAGCCCAAACAGAAACAAAACCTTTGTCCCTGTCTAAGGTGGAACACTCGCCCACACCCACCCCAGGCCAGGTTTTCACGCGGCACCATGTATGGGGAGGGTCCTCGAAGGCGATGTGCAGCCTTATGAAAGATTTTTAATCACTCAACCCCTCACAGCTCACTGCAAATTTACTACGTGGCCAGGCACGGCATAATCCAGGATTCCTATGAAAGCGACCTGACTCTGGGGAGAAGCATCTCTTGTTTTGCTAACCTCAGAGGCTGTGTGAGGGATTTAGGAGACTGTGTATCAGTCTGGTTTACCTGCTCCTTGGGTTTGCCTTTCTCTGCCAACTGATGCTACCTGATGCTGCTTAAAGTTTATCCCCATGATTCTCAGTGGTGGACTTTTCCCAAACCACAGGGCCCTCCGCCGACCTAATGAGAGTGTACCACTGAAGGGAGTGTGCGAAATCCCTTAGGAATGTTGAGGTGGAAAAAAGGCTCCAAGGCTCCATTGCTGCACTGAGGGCATTTCTCCCTTTGGCCCGAGAAAGCTGTGGCAAAATGAGTGCTGTTTCAAAGGTGGTTGTCTGGACTTGGGTGGTGCCTCTTGTGGAAAGAGGCCATCTCTGTCCTCGGGAGACCTGAGCATGTTTAGGTACAGAGACCACGAGCCGTGTGTCAGCGTGCAAGGGCGGCTATCAGCCAGCAACGCAGCTTGTTATCTTCGTCTCATTCAGCTCTCAGTCCTCTCCAGGGTTCCAGCTTCCTGGGGCAGGGCAGGCTGCTTTATGTCTTTTTGTAGAGATTTGCTTTAATTACTTACATATTATAGAGACAAACCCAGGTTTCTAACACACATAGGAATAGAAGAGCCCTAGAAAATAATAGCCCTATAAAAGAGGACTCGGAGTTGCGGGTACTGAGAAGGGATAAAAGAACAGAGTAATAAAGAAGACTAAATGTCAGTATCAAGCATATTAACTGAACTGAGAATCCCTGTTGTGGATAATAAAACACCTTCAACTTAAAAATAATAAAAATGCATTTGACTTAGATAATAATGGCAGAAATGAACCAAGAATTTGCATCTTGCTCCCCTCCAGGTTTTTCCTCATGACTTCTATGCTTATTTAAAGAAGCAGAGTTAAGCTTATTGGATAAGCAGCCTTTTAGGGATGAACGGAGAGTGATGACTCCCGTCGTCTCCATTCACACTGAACGTGAACAAAAAGGCACGGATGCCAATCGAGTACATAATGCTTGGGTTCAATACAAAACACTTCCCGTCAGGGTAGAATCTGAGGCACTGGAAGGAGATTCCTTAGGTCACACAGCAGATCATATTTCAAAAGATGGCTGCAACAGTATCTCCTATCCTGTGTGCTCTTTTGCAAAGTAACCTTTCCACTCACTCATCAAGAGGTGGAGTCTATTTACCTTCGCTCTGAATCTGAGGTAGGCCCAGGACTTGTTTTCATCAAAGGAGTATGATGAGTGATGCCGTACGCCTTCTGAGGATGGGCCTGAAGAGGCCACAACTTCTGCTTCACCTCTTGAGATACTCATTCCTGAAATCCAGTTGTCAGGTAAAGAAGGCTAAGCTAGCCATGAAGAGAGCTGGACAACCAACCCTGCCAGGTGTCACACTTGTGAGTGACACCGTTCTGGTTCTCCAACCCCAGCTGCCATCTGATGGCAGCTTCAGGAGAGATGCCACCGACAGCAGCCTGTCCCACTGAGCCCTGGCCAAATTCCTGACCCACAGAAATGTGAACAAATAAAATGGGTGTTGATTAAAGTCATGAAGTTCTGGGGTAGCTTTCTAAGGTAGCAAAATATAATCAAAACATGTACAAATCTCCCTCCTAGATTAACTCTAGGAACAAGTTAGATGGTCATTCATTTTGGGAACTCAGGCAGAGAGAGTTTGAGGTTTTTTGGTGTTTTTTTTCTTCAGATATTTTTGGATTATAAAGTTGGAAGCAATCTCATTGCATTTTGGGACCTAGTCCATCGGTCACAGCCTCCAGCACAGTGCCTTCCCCACTGCATAGGAGTCTCCTGTGGCAGACCAGAGGAGCAGATGCTGCTGGAGGAGCAGATGCTGCTGCAGCAGCTGGTGATTGGCTCGCCTTGTCGGTTACAACACTGGAATAGAAGCGATCCTTTGGAGGTGCGCCTTGCCTTGACCATGAATGCACGAAAAGAGACATCTCTTTGAAGCTTATCAACTTTTGTCTCAAGCAAAGCAATCTTCATATCTAGGAGTTTGAATTGGTTAGATTGGTTGTCCATTTTCATCCCAAATCCCTCCATTATTGAAGTGAAATTACCCACTTCTAACCAATTAAGTATAGGCATGGGAGCTCTAGGACCATGCTCTCTTCACCACTTGACTTGTGCTCAGGTGGGGCAAGAAGACTTTTCCTTTTTGTTCTTGCTACTTAGGCGGTCACTTCTTCCACCATGGGTTTTGCAATGTCTAATGAAGATGTGTTGTCCTCAGGCTCAGACTTGTCCTCCGGAGCTCCTCCAAGGCATCCATGGTATTTCGGCTTAGGAGAAGGTCCAGCGGATGGTAGTCATGGCTGCTGCTAGCGTGGAGGTTGCTTCTTCATGTGGAGTGTTTGTCGTTTGGCTGTTTGGTGGTTAAGCTGATAGTTCTCACCTTTTTGGTTTTAACAACTCACTGAACATGGGTAAAGAGGAGGAATGGATTCTCTTAGATTCTCCACAGTGAATCCTGTTAGGGTTTCTGTAGGAGACCTCCTGACAGGACGCTTTCAAGGGGAAATTGGTTTTTCTCTGTAGGCTGGTAGCTCTTGAAACAGAAATTCTGCATTCTCGTTCAAGAAGGGGCTTAATGATGCTCTTTTGTCCATCACTCCCTTGAGCCCCTTCCTGGTATGGAGAACTAAGGTCAAGAATAAGTCATATTCACCTGGCCAGGATCAGCTGGCCAGCTGATGGATCAGCTGGCGGGAGCATTATCCCATACATCAAAGGGTTGCAAGTTCGATCCCCAGTCAGGGCAGTACCTAGGTTGAGGGTTCCATTGACAGTCTAGGCATGTATGGGAGGCAACGGATAGATGTTTTTCTTTCACATCAGTATTTCCCTCTTTCTCTCTCCCTTTCTCTCATTCTAGGATCAATAAATATATACTCAGCTAAGGATTAAATTTTTTTTTTTATTTTGGAGTTCTGGCCAAGATGGAGGCATAGGTAGAAACCCTTTGCTTCTTTGCAGAACCAAAAGAAGGATAACAACCAGTCAAAAACCAATAAACAACCAAAAGTACCAGAAAATCAAATTGCATGAAACTCCAACAACTAAGGAATTACAGAAAAATCAACCAGACCAACCAGACTGGTAAGGCGCGGACCTCCCGGGAGATTCAGAAAAAGTGGCAGTGGCTGAGGGGCGGCGCTGGAAGGAGGGGCTGACTTAAGGGGACTCAGAGCTGACTGTGGGCTCCGGCTGGGGTTGCCGCAGGGGGAGATATTCCCAGTCTCACACAAGAGTCCCAAGGAAAGAGCGCCATCGACACACAAGGGAGCTGCATTGTTCCCTCTCTGGCTCCTCCCCCACAGGCAGCGCAGCAAAGAGAGTTGCCCTTCAGGGGAGAACAACTAAAGCCCCGGCCCCTTACAACCTATCAGCTGCACCAAGACAAAGAAATATGGCTGAAATGAAAGAATGCAGCAAAGCCTGAGAGAAAGAACTAATCGAGGAGGAGATCGCCACCCTAAATGATGGAGAATTTAAAGCCCTGGTAATCAAAATGCTCACAGATCTGACTGAGCTTGGTCAAAAAATGAAAAAACAAATAAAGGAACCCAAAGAGAAATAAATCAGAATGTTCAGGGAACCAACAGCGACAGGAAGGAAACCAGGACTCAAAGCAACGATTTGGAACAAAAGGAAAAAATAAACATCCATCCAGAAGAAAATGAAGACACAAGAATTCGAAAAAGTGAAGGGACTCTTACAAGACTGTGGGACAACCTGAAATGTTCCAATATCCGAATTATAGGGGTGCCAGAAAGAGAAGAACAACAGCAAGACATTGAAAACTTATTTGAACAAATAATGAAGGAGAACTTCCCCAATCTGGCAAAGGAAACAGACTTGCAGGGAGTCCAGGAAGCTCAGAGTCCCAAAGAAGTTGGACCCAAATAGGAACACACCAAGGCACATCATTATTAAGTTACCCAAGATTAAAATTAAGGAGAATCCTAAAAGAAGCCGGAGAAAAGGAGACAGTTACCTACGAAAATATTCCCATCAGACCGTCAGCTGATTTCTCAAAAGAAACCTTGCAGGCAAGAAGGGGCTGGAAAGAAGTATTTGAAGTCATGAAAAGCAAGGGCCTACATCCAAGATGACTCTATTTAGCAAAGCTATCATTTAGAATGGAAGGGCAGATAAAGTGCTTCCCACATAAGGTCAAGTTAAAGGAGTTCATCATCACCAAGCCATTATTATATGAAACATTAAAGGGACTTGTCTAAGAAAAAGAAGATGAAAAATATGAACAGTAAAATGACAACAAACTCACAACTATCAACAAATGAACCTAAAAGAAAAAAAAACAGCAAAAGCAAAAACTAAGCAAACAACTAGAATAGGAACAGATTCAGAGAAATGGAAATCACATGGAGGGATTTCAGTGGGGAGGGGGAAGGGAGGAATAGGGGGAAAGGTATAGGGAAGAAGAAGCATACTTAGTAGGTATAAAATAGATGAGGAGAGATTAAAAAAAATGGCATAGGAAACAGAGGACTCAAAGAACTTATATGTACAACCCGTGGATATGAACTAAGGCAGGGGGAATGCCGGAGGGCTGGGGGGACAGTGTGGACAGGGGATAAAGGGAAAAACTGGAAAAACACCTTTTCCAATTTTTTTTTAAAAACTGGAAAAACTGTAATAGCATAGTCAATAAAAAATACTAAAAAAACAAATTTTTTTAATTAAAGAAGAAAAAGAACTAGTCATTTCTACTCATATTGACATCTGATATTAAGGATTGTTACCGGTGCCTGGGGCCTGTGATGTGCTCTAAAGCATCCCCCTTATGAGTATTTGCTACCACACCACTGTGGTAGCCCAAGCCCCCTCTTGGTGTCTGCTTCTGGCTAGGACTCCCTAGCCAGTCAACCCAGCTTACAATGGAACCAAGTCTTCTGTTCCCCCACCCCCCCATGCTAGCCGAACTTCCCACTCACCGTGTGGTCAGAATGACCTGGCATGTGGACAGGCGGCCACTTGCAGGCTTCTCCTTTTAAGAATGTATCAGTGCCATTGATGGGAGGTTCCCACCTGCCATAAAAGGACTGACTTGATTTAGTGAACAGAAGCACAGGATGAGGGCTCAGGAGGAGCTTTCCCAAAAGGTTTTGTTGATGTTATGTTTTTATACGTGAAAATTTTGTTTTGGGGTTGTGAACTCTCTAAAACAAACCGTGAGGTCATTATTAATGGGAGACGGGATGACTTGCATAGCTTCTGTCAAGACTGACTGCTTTTAGGGAGGAAATACAGCAAACAGGGTTGGGCCTTTTCACAATGATCCATCTTTCAAAAGCACTGGTGAATGCCCTATCTCATTAATCATAAGCGTCTAGCTTACATTCTAAACGGGCAGCAAGAGCCACTCATGAAGCAGTCACATCTCTTGTCTTGCTGAATAGTGAGAGAGGGCCAAATAATCTCATCTTCTCCCTACTTGCCACCAAACGGCACCTCTCTGGGCAGGCTGTGCACAGAAAGAAGGGAGAGACATTCAAACAAGTATGTGTTATTGTTTCATGTCTCTCCTCTGAGGTCAGAGGCTAGGGAGGAGGAATCTTTTTTCATTCTTGGATTGCCCTGGGCTAGGCACAATGTCCATCACGTCCCTCTGATTTACCACCCCCCACCGCCCAGCAACCAAGATGGCCAACGTAGATACTTCTTCTGCCTACGTCACCCACTGCCTCAACATGTCTCACTCTCCTACCTTTGCTTATTACCTAAACTTAACTCCCACAAAAGACACCATTATGTTACACAAAAGTGACCAAGGAAATAAGAGCAGAGTAAAAACTTCATAGGAAAGAACAGTTCCTGACCCTATCAGACGGCTAAGATCGCAGAACCTACCAGCCTGAAACTTAAAGAAAGACAAGAACCTTCACACAGACATGAGACATGACCACTTGATTACCAGGGGCAGATGCTGGGCACCAGGCAAACTGGTAAGAAGAAGTCAGCTAAAATTGTTAAGATTCCTAAAGGCTGGGTGTGGACTAGCATGAGAGCATCTAACCTCTGGGAATAATAGAGACAACAGGAATCTGTACCCATTAGCAGACTCTTCCTCACAGACCTCAGTGCTCAAGAGAAACTAGGGGCAGAACAGGAGACTAAAAAAGGCTTCCTTCATGGTGGAGACCTGGGGGAGAGGTATAGTAGCCACTTCAGAAAATACGCAAAGCCCTGCCCTAGAACTTGCACGCTGTCTCCACTACAAAACATAACCCTTAACCTGCTTAGGAAAGAAGGGCAGCACTCATGATACAGGGGAAGACCTAGTGCAGCTGGGGAAAGGGGGTAGGAAAAAACAAAACAAAACCCTTGTCTTTGGGTGAGAGACAGAAAAAGGAGTGGGTCCAGATCATTAGAGATCCCTTATTACTGTGAGAGAGACAGGATCACTGAGAAAAGAAAATGTGAACACCTCCACTCCTAATCACTAAGCTAGCAAGCAACTAATAACCAACGTCATCAGTAATCTGCTAGAGGAGAGACACTCTGAATAAAGGGAAGCACAAAGAGAAGACATAAAACAAGGATGTCCCTCTTAACATTTCTTCAACATTGTAGTGGAGGTTTCAGGCAATGCTATAAGATAAGAAAAATAAATAAATGGCTCACAGATTGGAAAGGGAGAAACAGCACTCTTTCACATATGGTAAGACCGTCTACAAAGAAAATCCCCTGAAATCAGCCTGGCTGGTGTGGCTCAGTGGATTGAGTGCCAGCCTGTGAACCAAGGGTCGCTGGTTCAATTCCCAGTCAGGGCACACGCCTGGGTTTCAGGCCAGGTCCCCACCTGTGGGCGCACAAGAAGCAACCACACATTGATGTTTTTTTCCATCTCTTTCTCCCTCCCCTCCCTTCTCTCTAAAAATAAATAAATAAATCTTTTTAAAAAAAAAAAATCCCCTGAAATCTACAAAAAAGCTACTAGTACTAATTAGTAAGTTTAGTAAAATCACAGGATACAGGGTCACTATACTAAAAAATTCATCCTAATGCTGTATACTGGCAAAAAAATTGGAAATTGAAGTAAATTTTTTAAAAAGCACCATCTAAAATGCACCAAAAAGCATGAAATACTTTAGGTGCCAGATCTGTATGCTGAAAACTGCAAAATGATGAAAGAAATCAAAGAAGACTTAAGCAATGAAGAGATATATCGTATTCATCAATTACAGGACTCAAAGTTGGTACGATGTCAATTTTCCCAAACTGATACACAGATTAAACATTCCAGCTGGATGTTTTTGGCAGAACTGACAAGATGATTCTAAAATTTATATAGAAAAGCAAAGAAACTACAAAAGCCCAAACAATTTTGGAAAAAAAACCCCAAAAAACAAAGTTGGAAGATTCACATTGCTTATTTTCAAAACTTCCTATGCGAATAAAGCTATAGTACTCATGACAAACAGTGTTAGTGAAATTACAGACATATAGATAGATCAATGGACCAGAATAGAAGGTCCAGAAATAGACCCGACACACATATGCGGTCACTAATTTTTGACAGAGTACAAAGGTAATTCAATACAGAAAGAAAAGCACTGTCAACAAATGGTGCTAGAAGAATCAGATAGCCTTATATTAGCTCCCTGTGACTAGCATAACAAATTATCACAAACTGGGTAGCTTAAAACAACAGAAATCTATTCCCTCTCAATTCAGTAGACCAGAAGTTCAAAATCAAGGTGTGGACAGGGCTGCATTCCCTCTGAAGGCTCTCAGGGAGAATCTGTTCCTTGCCTCTTCCAGTTCCAGGCATTCATTGACTTGTGGCCACGTCACTCCTACCTCTGCTGCTGGGGGCACACTGCCTCCTCCTTTTCTGTGTGTTGAGGAATTCCCTCACCTCTAACTTGTAAGAACAGATGTGACTGTACGTGGGGACCATCTAGATAATACAGAATAAATGCGTTCTCTCAAGATTAACTTAATCACATCTTTTGCCTCATGGAGTAGCACAGGTTCCGATCACACACACAGGAAATAACCTCCAATCTATACATTATGCCATATACAAAAATTAACTCAAAATGAACCATGTACCCAAATGTAAAATCTATAACTATAAACCTCTAGAAAAAACATACAAGAACATCTTGGTACCTTGCCTCAGGCAAAGATTCATTAGATATAATACAAAGGGTACAATTTATAAAGTTAAAAAAATTGATACAATTATATTTCATCAAAATTAAGAACCTCTGCTCTTTAAAAGAGACTGGAAACCAGCCACTGATGGGAAGAAAATATTTTCAAATTGCATATATATAAAGGAATTGTATCCAGAATATAAAATGAACTTTCAAAACTCAATATTAAGAGAAACAACCCAATTTCAAAAATGGGAAAAAGTTAAGATAGACACTTCACTTAAGATACATACATGACAAGCACATAAAAAGATGCTCAGCATCATTAGCCATTTGGGAAACACAAATTAAAGCCACAATAAGATCATTACATACCTATTAGAATTGCTCAAAATAAAAGGAAAATTGAAAATCCATTTTGGAAAACAGATGGGCAGTTTCTCAGCAAGGTTTAACTCAGTAATCCCCCTACAAAGTATTTATAAAAGTTAAATGATAACTTATGTTCATAGAAAAACCTGTATGTGAATACTAAAAATGGCTTTATTCATAACAGAAAAAAAAACTGGAAACAATGCAGATGTCCTTTAACGTGTCAATGAACAAACAGTGGTATGTCCATACAATGGAATATTACTCAGCTATAAAGAGGTATGAATTACAGATACAAGCTACAATATGGATAAATCTCAAATGCATATGGAAAATTAAAGAAGCCAGACTAAAAAAGCTCCATATTGTATGATTCCATTTATATAACATTCTGGAAAAGGCACCAATATACAAACAGAAAACAGGTCATATAACCAGAGACACTGAAATAAAGAACAAACTGACAGCAGCCAGAGGGGAGAGAGGAGGGAATAATGGGAGTAAGAAGGGGAAGGGTCATCAAGGAACATGTATAGAAAGGACCCACGGACAAAGCCGAAGGGGGGAAGGATTGTGGGTGGGAGGGAAGGTGGGGGGTGGGGGAAAGGGAGACAACTGTACTTGAACAACAATTAAAACATGCAAAAAGAAAAACAAAAAAAAACCTCCCCAAAATACTTTTTTAAAAAAAGAAAGCAGATCAATGATTTTCAGAAGCTGGAGTGGGGGCGAGGAGAAGGGGCGACCACGAAGGAAGTGAAGGAGCTCTTCAGGCTGAGCCGTGGGTCTGCACGGCCATTACGGCGGTGGGTACGTGGCCGTGTGCAGCTGTTAGAGCTGTGCGGTGCAGAGTCAGCTTTGATGTGCGTAAATTATAATCAATGGTAACTAGAAAGAACAAAAGGATTGTGCCAATCTACACCCCAAGAAGTGGTGAATGCAAAAGTCAGTCCTGTACCTTTTCTGAGAGTGAATACTTTTTGACTTAAAAAATCTGCTGATTGGACAGAGAGAAATGCTACCTTGTTACTGTTTTTGCTACTTCTTTAATTATCAGAGAACTCATGCATTTGTTGGCTTTTTGTGTTTCTCATTTTGTGAGCTTCCCGTTCACGTCTGTTGTCCACTTTTCTGTGGGCTTTATCCTAGTGATTAGTGAGAGCTTTTGTGTGTTTTGGAGATTGCTCTTCTGTCAGTTATAGGTACTGAACATACTTTCTTTTGTACTTTATGCTTAATAGATTCTCATCAAACTTCAATAAGTTTTCAATGTATTTTCATACATGCTTTTACAATTATATTGTTTATAATCTATGACATTTTTTCTTTCCCTTGCCTCTTATTTCTGCTTGTTTTATGCATTAATGAGAATATACAGTGCCATGAGATTGGTGACAGTGGGCATTCTTGTTGACTTTTCTTACCTTAGTGAGTTTTCTATTTCATTTACTAATAATGTAAAATATCCACGTATTTCTCAGATAAATATTATTTGGTCAAAACAGACTATTCTTGTCATGTGCCGTTGAATTCATTCACTAGTATTT